>JAHLSL010000046.1:8340400-8410318 GCA_025920805.1 Petroica traversi | reverse complement strand
GGGGGACTGTCCCCTCCGAGCAGATGCGCCCCGCGGGGATTTCGCTTCCCGGAGGCGACCGCGGTGACCCCTGAAGGGTTATGAGAAAAGCAAGAGGGTGCGGGTGTTCAAGAAGAGCGGGGATGGCGGCTGCCCCAGAGCAGTGGTCTGGGAAGGAGATGCTTTGTTCGGTGACAGAAGCAGTGGTGTCACCTGCAGTGTGGGGGCTCCGGCTGTCCACTAGACATGGGAAGGGTTGTGGTGAGGTAGATCCCAAGGAGTATAGAGGTAGTAGAGAAGACTGGAATGGAGGGGGCAATACTGGTGTAACACAGTAATACAGTTTTGGCTGCTCCTAAAACTCGTGTGAGTTTAGGGATAGAACTGGCACAAGGTTCGAGGACTGATTTGGAGGGACAGTCACAGTATATTTTGTATTTGGCTAGCACATGCCTTTTGGACAGAAACAATGCCAGGAGCTGGCAGCTTAGCACGTTGTTCCAGTGCCTACTCTCATGCCTAAAAATGTGTTCCTTATTTCTAACCAGGCTTGGTAGGCTTTACTTCACACTCAAGGATTTCTGCCTTCTCCTTAAAGACAATTCTATGGTATCTGGTCACCACTCCTAAAGATGAATATTATCATCAAGTCATCTCAGTCCTGTTCTTGGTAAACCAAGCAGATTGAGCTTCTTCAGCCTCTTGTCATAAATTCCCTTTCACATTCCTTCACTCAAAGTTGTACCTTTTTCGTCTGCTGTGTCTTGAATGTTTTAGCATCTGTTTCAAGTGCAGGTACCAACATTTTAAGTGGATGTCGGGATCATCAGCATAGAGGTGATTTCATCTATATACTCTTGTTTCCCTGCCCACTCTCTATAAACTGAAAGATCATTTTAACTCAAGTTGCCACAGTGTCATGTGTAGATGCACTTAAGTCACTCTCTACATAACCCTCCTTCAGGTTCATTTGAAGCATGTTAGCTGCACACACTGACACCAGAAATTACTGGGAATGCCCTGGTTTGTCAGGCCTTGTTTCAGGCAGGTGCATTTGCAGTAGCAGCTCACCTGGATACAGTCACAGCTGCATGGCTGAGCCGTGAGCCTGCCATACAGCTCAGTCTGCCCCTGCTGCCCATGCCCCTGCTGCCTGCCCCCATCACCTGCCTTGGCCAGAACACTTCTTCTCCTCCTGTGCTCTTCATGGAGATTAATGAAGTCCATTCAGCCTTTCCAATACCATCATGCCAGCTGCTTCCCTCCTCAGGATCCAGCTACTCCCACTCAGTAGTACTCCCAAGATCAAAGCCAGTGCCCAAGCCAAGACATCCCCTCTACCCCCAGCCCTGGAGGTTTTCAAGGTCTACTAGAACTTTTTTGATATGTGATATTAAGGGATACATGTAATATACAAAAAAAAATTGGTCACATTTTTGCCAGTTGACATCATTTTAATAAAGAATAAAAAATCCCCATCAAGCAGGCACAAGAAAGGTTATAAGAGTGCAAGCAGTAAGACTACATGCTAGAGCTGCAGTTGGGGGAACAGTCTTTTATAACACTTATGCTTATGTATCACATTTTTGGAGAGTTCCCTCTTCTTTGACCTCATTTGGGGGAAAGGCAGATTTCTTTCCTGCTTCCACAGTATCTCCTCCCATGTTGTTGGCATAGTCTGAAGGAACTGATTTAAGAAATTCTCATGTCTGGAATGCATTTTTCCTGACTACCTGCTGACCAGCTGCTTCCATTGGCCAACATCTAGTGGCCCAGTATAGACCTCTCCTCTGCTACAGCTTTTGTCAATGTTCCCTACAGTGATTGTGTTTAAACTATGGACAGTGGAGCCTCAAAAGCATGGCTTGCATGTGCATCAAAAATCAGGGGAAAGTTTTGATGACATTTATTTTCATGGCAGTTAATCCCACAAACTAAAGATCTTCCTGCAAGAAAGCTCAATTTCTTGTGCAACTAACTGCACCTTATTATAGAAGGCTCAGTTTTACCTGAAGGGCAAGGCTGTCAGCCAAGTCTCAAAGCTGTCAACTAAAACTCATAACAGACTTTTAGGTGGATTTTTAAAAGATGTGGATCTCAGAGCACTGATAAGAACTGGGAGTCAAATGAACTGGTGGGTGAGCTCACCATTTACCATCAGTCTTGGTTAACTGGGAAGGTCCCAGCTGACTGGAGGTTAATCAGTATAATGCCCACCTACAAGATGGGTGTCTTGGGATTATTTTCTGATGAGTAGTCTATTCCCTTACTGTCTGCTGTATGCCCAGAAATGATTTCTGCAGCTTTAAGGTGGGTCTGGGAGGAGAGGGGAGACTTGGGGCTCTTCCATTGGCTTTTTCAAAGCCTCACTCCCCAGCCATCTGTGGTGCTGAGTGGACTGCATTCCTTTTTTTTTTTTTTTGCTTAGCTAGTTTGGTTTTTGTTAGCTTAGGAAAAAGGTTTTTTTTTCCTTTCCCCAGTCTTGGAGAGGTTGCTGCAGCTATCCTTTTTTTTTGAAGTGAACTATTTGATTTGGTTTCAGTCTGAGATCCGAGAGAATGACTGTCAGGAGAGGAATTGGCTGGGGGCTGCTCCGTCTCAGCCCCAGACCCTGGAAAAGATGAGCCAGTGAGAGAAAGGACACCAAATCCACCTGCTTCACCTGCTGTGAAGGGGGGACCAACACCAGAGATTGACCAGGTTCCCATCTGTTTTGCTGGAGCTACTGTGTGAACCTTTTGTTTTGATTTTTTTTTCCTTGAGACAGGAGCTGGCACTATTTTTTTCTCCTCACCAAATACCTGGCCATTGTAGGTTTTTTTCTTTTATCTTTTCCTGGCATTTTGGGTTTTTTGTTCCAGTGGTAGGGGGCGGATCTGCCCTTTGCCAGGTGTATGCATTTTTCCTATGAACAATATCTTCTTTCAGGTTGTGGTTTATTGCTGGTTCTGATTGTGAACTGGAGGCAGTCAGGATCCATGAAGAGGCTCTAGCACCTTAAATAGCTTTGTAGGGTGGTATTTGAGAGCTTGAACAGATTTCCACAAAATGTATCTTAATTAGAAAAAAATTAATTCCATTACCTCCCAGTCATAACTGGTAATCGTTCTTGCAAAGGTAGTGAATTTATGGCACTTGACTTAAAGTATTCCTGTGCAATGGAAGATGACTAAGTGCTAGAGCCAGGAGGACCTGTTTCAATCAAGTAGTTTGACTGCCACATAACACAGGTGAAAAACAACATCTAGGGGACTGCAAACCACTCTACATCAAATACAGACTTTCATAACACTGATAAAAAAGAAGCACTTGTCTTCTGGTTATATGTATTTATATACATCTTAAACAGCATGGATTAGTCAAAGCCTTTATTTTTCTTTGATGAAGACATGGTTTAAAAGGACTTTAAAGTGGCAACTACATTGCTTTCTCAAAGCTAATGCTGCATGTATAACATGTGATAACTATTTTAAAAATATTAAAAATGAGGTAATTGTTGTACTTTATCATTATCTTGAGAGGGTGCTTTGAATAGGATACCAGAGAGGTCAATTAACAACTGTGGAGAGACTTACCAACCTAATATTAAGGTGATATAAAGCTGGGAGGGATTATGCATCCATAGAGGATATAGTAGACTACAAAATTGCTTTGATAAATGACAGAAGAGGGTAAAATAAATAACACTGGTAAAATGAAATTTAGTTGAGATAATGTAAAACGATTCATAGTGGATATTTAAACATACAAAGGTAGATTCAGGAAATGCAGAAAGGCATTGATATGACAAATGTCTGGGAGCTGCAGTATTATTTACATACATTCAGACAAGGGTCCAAATATATTTGGACACCAACATATATTTGGGGAAGTGTTCAAAGTCATACAGGCATGACAATGTTTTGTATGCAACAGCTGTAGCTGACTGGCATTTTAATGGGGTTTGTTACTTCATTTCCTTATTTTTGACTATGGTAAATTTTAATTCTCTTCTTTAGTCCAGTAATGCCCCAGATTGCTAAATGCCAAGCTTGATGTAGTAGCTATAGAAGGTGAATCTAATTTATAAAGTTCTCCATAATTTCCCTCTAGTGAGTGTCATTGGAAATGATTAACTAACTGTAAACTCAGAAGTCAGGTTGCATATTTGCCTAAATTTGTTTCTATTGAAATCTTAAATTAATTTACAGAGAAGAAAAGACTTCACATAAATCATGCCTGACATGACAGATCAGTGTATTAAGCTCACTAAAGCCAGTGGAAGTTCTCTTATTTTTGTTAGGTTATGACTATGACCCTGAAAACCTTAACTAAAGCCCTATTTATTGGAATGCCTTGCACTACAAGTCTGTAAAAGGTCACTTCAGAACAAATTAATAGAAGAGTGTTTTACTTTCAGATGATCTGTCTAGGTGGTCAGAGAAGCAGTCTCAGTGCAGCCCTTACGCCTCTAAGATTCTGCTTGTTTTCTTTCAAACAAAGTGTATGCAGCCAGTTTCTTGAGAGGCAACTGATCCAGTTGTAGGATCTACATGGTCTAAATGAATTGCTGTGCAGAAACCCTTGATTTATAGCTGGAGTCCTACATCACCATTGTGATGGACTGGGACCAGCTACCTGGGCTGGTACTATCAGCTTTTCTGTAGTGGGCTTGTCCACAGTGCATCAGCAGGTCAGCTGCCTGACATCACTGATAAGAAATGACATTCACTTGCCAGAAGTTCACACAGGATTAGGTGATGCCATTAAGTTTTGCTGAAGGGCTCCTGGGTTGCACCATGCAAGCTAGTAATTTTGGCAGCAGAAATTCTTCTCCCTGAAAGACAAATGGGAGTGTGAAGTAGAAACCCAAACACAGGCATCCAAGTGCCTTTGGAGATCCCTTAGTGTATCCATCTTCTGCTGCAGAAGGGCACTGGTGCTCCAGAGGCTCAGGAGGTCTCGTGGTGTAGCTGCCAGCCCCATGAAGGTATTTTGGCTACTCTAGGTCATCTCCAAGGAAATAATGCACCTGCTATGTGTATGCTTATCATTTATGGGCACAGCCAGCTGTGTCTGTATGTGACTGGTTGGTTGGCTGAATCGCTTTCAAAGCTGCTGGTCTGTATTGACTAGAGCTCTGTTTATATAATGTACTGTTACACCCCTTATTATCTTTTGGCATACATCTCTGTGTTATCAACTAAATGTAGGCGTTTCCTTACAAACTTGATCCTGCCCCTAATGTTCCTGAGTTGGGAAGGTGTGCTCCAGACTGCCTCTGACAACTGATGTGTAAGTGGACATTTCTGACCTGAAAGCACACAGTATCTCCTGTCTTGAACTTCCAGCATTGCTAAACAAGGCACCTGTGCCAGATGTAAGACATGACTTGGTGTAATCAGAGTAGGCACAGCCCACCAAAGCTGTTTGATTTTCTTCTCTGGGACACTGAACAGAGACAGAGACTGACACCCTTATAAAGCCTGAGAAGACTTCTCATTTGGGGAAATTATGTCCTGAGGCTGTAGATGCTAAGCCTGAGCTAATCACACAACACTCCTTGTGTACTCCAGTAGAGAATTGGAGCCTCCAGAGGATAATTTGTATCATCCTAAAATAGGCATTTTAAATATGTAAGCTAAAGTGCAATATTGTTTATTTCTACTGATTCTAAAGGAAGCTAACATCTAGTCAAACTCAGGTTTAGACATCAGACTTTCAAGTTGTAAATATTACATGACATGACCCAGTGCCACACTCTTGAGGTTTTCTGAAAATACTGAATTTTGAGTACCCAGCTCCCATAGGAAAAGAGTGAGAGAGCATCCAACTGAGCTAGTGGTGAGGATCCCTTTCCCTGGCATGAAGAATATCTGTAATCAGGTCATATCATGTAATACACTGCCAGTGAGAGACTGAGAGGACTCTTGTTTTAGAGTGTCTGTTGCGAGGTATGCAGAACTCAAGAGTACAAATCTCTCTAGGAAGAGACAAGGCTTTAACCTTCCTGTCACATCCTATTGAATTTCTTATGCACAAGATCAAAACGATAAGGAGATGAACAAGAAAACTGCCTCCTCCTTGGTCTCTGAATGAATAGCCAGCCTTTGGCTCTCTGATGAACAGAGAAGTATGAAAGGCTATAAGGAGATCATAGCACCGTACTACCCTGGTGTGTCATTTGCTGTGCTTTATTTCCTCACTTCTCACAGCAGAAGTTGTGCAGAGCCCCTTCTCCATCCATAATGAATAGTAAATAATGAATCCCATTCTGCTCTGCTTGGGTTAAAAGGACCTCACTTTAAGTTGACAAAGTCAGAGCATCCCCTGGGAGTGCAGCCAAGCAGAACCAACACAGAGCCAGCACAAGTTTGACCCACCTCTGTCAGCTGAAAGTGGAGCATGCACAAGCAGTAACACTTCAGTTTAACCAGACTAGGAGCTCATGCTGTCCCTGGAAAAGATATTGCCAATAAACCACTATTTCAAGACCACAGACTCTACTTGTTCTTTCTTAGCTGAGTTTTCATGTGACTGTGTGAATTTATGTAGTCGTGATGGTGCAGCACAGCTATTTCAAAGATCTAATTGACGTCAGATTGATGTGATTCATGGGAGTCATAGGATCCCTACCAGTGGAAAAAAGTCCAGATTAAATGATATGCATTTGTGCAGTTCTGTAGTTTGCTTCTTGGCACATGATTGTGGATTTCATACACTTCATCAAGGATAATTTGAAAGTGCTTAAAGTCATTGATCTTCAACAAACTCCTCAGCAGTTAGTTCCAGCCAGAGGCTGGCACAAAACCAAATGACACAAGTGGGACAACTGCAGGCACTGACTCTGCCACCACCTGCTTTTCATCCTTTTTCATATCATGCTTTCTACATCATCTGTAGAAAACCTATATAAATTCATAAAGTAGGGAAGAAGTTCATCGGGGAAGCCATTTTTAATTAGGTCACCAATGCTCCACAGGGTTTTTAGCTTGTGATTAACACATAGACTGAGATACAAAAGCAAGCAAACACACACAGCCAGAAACAGAAACTATCAACAATGCTGGCTTTCATGTACTTATTGCAGGCCCAGTGATTTTTATAACCATTTGAGTTAGTTCACTTAGTGGAACTATTCTGCACAACCTTAAAACACAGGTCCACATCAGCCCTGCCTGATAGTCTTTGATGGCACCTCCAAGCAACCCTTCCCAAGGCCTGCCAATCTCTGTGTGACTTCAGGGTGGCCAAGCTGGAGGGAGATGATGGCAGAGTTGAGGAATTCAACTGCTTTGGAGTGATGAGGAACAAGATATGACCCATAGTCTTTGATTTTAGATGGGACTGAAGCATGTTATACTTTACACAATGTGATCCTCATAGGAAACTCTATCAGCAGCTGGTCACACTTATTCTGGAACAAAATGAGTGATTTTTTTTTTTCCTACCCATCTTCTTGCCACCATAATATTCCCTGTCACAGACTTCCTTAGATCACCACAAGACAGCCTCATCATATTGCTATTGTGTTTTTCTATTCTGAAGAAAACACGTTAGCAGAGTCTGCAAAAGCCTTTCCGTGTTTATCTCTGTGGTGCCATCAGTACGTTAGGTGTGCTTGCCATCCCAACAGAGCATGCAAGATGGTGAGTTAAAAGAGACAAAATTCTGCTTCTAGTGACATAGAGAGCTAAGAAGGGACAGGGATACTCTTTTCCTGATATGACAAATCTGAGTTGTTTCAACAAATAATAAAACAAATGTTCTCTTTAGGAATCTGATGCAGTGAACAACATTATCAGAGTACAGTGAGCACTATTGCAGAATTAGCCTGTTTCAGTTTGTAGCATGTCCTGTCACAGCGTGAAGCTGCCTGGCAGCTGGAATACAAGCAGCCTTGACGTGCTCAGGAAAGACAAAGTGTTTTCACACTGTTGTTTGACCAGGCTGAATGAAACATCCAAATGGGCTCACTTCTCTCCTAAATGAAGAAATGAGTAAATAAACACAATAGCATCTCTTTGCATGTGGCAAAGTGAGTCAGCAAAAGATTGGTGGTAACATGCTAAAATACAGTGAATGCTTTGTACTTTTTTTTTTTACTGCTCTATATGAACTCTGTATGTTTCCTTACATCATAATTAGGAGGTTGCTTGCAGCTGTGGTTGGGAGGAGTCAATTTTTCAAAAGGGAAAAAAACCCACCTAGGTGAGCTGCGAATTCCAAGATTTGGGAAGGAACAAGGGAGTACAAATTACATGTTGATCAATAGTATTGTTTAAAAATACTAAAAATGCCCCCATTGTCGCCATAATTAGAGATGAAACCAGAACAGTGGATAAAGCTGTAAGATACTTTGTCAAACATTACATTTGTTACATTAGAGATCATTTACAAAGCAAAACAAACTAGGCAAAAGAGCACAGCCAAATTCAGACTCAGCAGGTAGAGCTGAGGACAGACAAAAAGAGAAAAGGACTGATCCAGGCTAGGGACTGGAAGCAAGGAACAGTTTCCTTGTGGGGTAAATGCAGCTTTCTCCGGAGACAAGAGGATCCTTACCAACCGGCTAAGAACAACTAAACAATATATACTTGTGTTATTATTGTCATAATGAAAAAAAAAATCCCCACACTACAACAGAAATGTATGGCTAACAAGAAAAGAGACAATTTTTCTTCTTGATATCAATGTTGAAAAGGGCAAAGTCCCATTGTTTTTTTCTTAAAACCATTAAAGCAATGGCACTTCTGTGCTTGTGATGTTTGTGATGGTATTTCCTTGTGACAGGAGGCTACAAGTTAAGAACAGGAGGTACTGTTAACATTGTATGGAACACAGGAGAAAAAAAAATGCATGATGCATGTTTGCATTCATTCAATGAATTCTTCAAAGGAAAGAAGATAAAAAATAAAGACTGCCAGTCTTGCATGAGTAACAATACTGAGTGTTGTGGATGGGTTTTTTTGGGAGCTGGTTCAAATTCTGACACAAGCAATTCACTCTCATGCAGGTGCTTGCTGTTTCTAGAGTGCAATGATCATCTTCCGGTTCTGCTTCAGATGAAAACAATGATTCATTTCTGCATTACATTTCTGTGAAATTTGTCACCCTCTAACACCACTCATAGCTATCCTTAAGCAGGGAAATACTTGACAGGTCTGAGGGTGTGCCAGAGTGAAAAATAAAGCACATATGGTAATGTAAACATCATGTTAGGGCTAAAAAGATAGAATAGGAACAGCCCTTTCCAGCACTGTGTGTTTGAGCAGACACAGTGGTGGGACGCGTATCTAACACTGCTTTGCTGTGTTCTTTCATTTACATTACAAAGGGATGGTTTTGGCAGAAAGTCAGCGTAAGCAGCACTCATTATTCCTTTAAGGGGCTTGGTAATTCAGTATGGTAATACACTCCAGGCTGTCAATGCTGTCAGCCATCCACCATGAGATAAATTAAACTTTGTTCCAGCATCAGTATTTCTGTATTCAGTCCTGAGATTAAATGGGACTGTAAGTCTGACTAAGGAGTGAGAACTAGTGATGGCTGATATGTTTGTGAGACATTTTGGGTGAGGCAAAAAACACCAGGAATGGAATAAAACATGTGAAAGGAGTCACCATTAGGTCAGAAGGTATGAAAATCACAGAAAATAAGACAAGTGATTCAATCTGAGGAAAAAACCCAAAAGAACACAACAAAAACCACCACCACCACCAACAGCAACCAAACACAAACCAACCCTCAAGTATATCTTTGAAGCCTGGCTCAAACATGGAAAGGAGGAGTGGGTTTCTCATGCAGCTTTGGGTATGTCTAAATGGTTGTTCAGAGTCCCTTTACAATCAGGGGCGAAAAAGTGAAACTTTTAGGTAACAAACCGTTTAATTCTTAAATAGCCATTTAAACTAGGTCCGATTAAGCACCTCTTTCTTTGTCTATTTTATAAAGGGAGACAACTAACTTACCTGCATGTAGATAGAAGCACTGAAGATATCTAAAGACACCCAAGAAGTGATTAATCTTCAGCACCTAGAAACATTTTAATTTACATGAGCTTGTTCAGCTTGGCCATCTGATGAATGACTGACAAATTGGCTGCTTTAAAAGACTCTTGAAAAGCTTGGTCCTGGCAGGAGGGAAAGTCCACACTGCAGTGGTGTCACAGCACAACTCTCAGCGCTCAACTTTTCTGCAGTGAAGTAGCTGCTGAGTCTCCACAGACTTGCTCTATGGGGAATGAAGAAAGGGGGAGACTGCTACAGCAGGACATTCAGAACTGTAATCTGACATCATTGCTTTGAGGCTGCATCTATATTAGTGTTTTAGTCTGGATCAGAAGAGAGCAGAGCTTTTGAAGGTAAGTTCCCAATTCTTCCCCATTCTGGGCTTTGGTTCATATTACTCATTCACACAGTCTCAAGAACATAAACTTTGCTTGGTTTAGATCAAATAAACTGGAAGATGGAGTCCAGGAGTACTCAATACACTCCAAATGCAATGGGCATTCAGTCCATGGGACCAGATTAGGCTATCTGAAGGGAAAAAAACCCATCACTAAGTTTAATAGTGTGAGTGTCAGATTCTCAGCACTGTTTTGTTCTTCAGGTCTGCCACTGTCTTGCACTATTTGTTAATGTATCCCAAAGTGAAAAGGATCCTGGAAGA
Source organism: Petroica traversi (assembly GCA_025920805.1). Taxonomy (NCBI): domain Eukaryota; kingdom Metazoa; phylum Chordata; class Aves; order Passeriformes; family Petroicidae; genus Petroica; species Petroica traversi. Next base: position 8,399,689 of record JAHLSL010000046.1, on the reverse strand, counting down.
GTCCATTGCTCCATTAACCATTGGAGGAGTTTAGAAAGATGAGATAGCTGAATTAGTGTACTCAAAAGCAAGTGAAACAAATAACCACCACATGGACGGTGGACTGTTTTCCAAAATTTGTATTTTAACAAAGGAATTAATCCATTAAAGAAAGGCAGAAACCATTCTGGCACAAGGCATATGGTAGTGAATTAACTGAGGATGTAAAATATCTGTTGATTACCTCTGTCTATCAGATGTCTTCAAAATACAAATTGAGCTTTTGTTTACAGCAGTAGTTTCACGGCTTCACCCAAGCATAAACCGTAGTAAACTAACCATGATTTTATTACCTACCAGTTAACTTTCAATGGCTGCAAAAGAACAGGGCAAATGGCAAAACAAAGCACCAAGACCATTTCCAGCACTACTGACCTAGCTGCCTTATTCACAGGCTCCAAAAGGAGCTTTATCTGTAAGCTACAGTCTCTTCAGGGTTATTCCTACTGTGGCATGGACTTATCCATGGTCACAGTCCTTCAGAAGAAACCTTCTCCAACACAGCCTTCCCATGGCTGCAGTCCCTCCAGGGCTGTAGCTGCTGTGCTGTGGGCTTACCCATGGTCACCTGCTTTGAGGTGTTCCAGCCTGACCTCTTGCACTGCTGCTGATGCTTCAAGGTGTACCTGCTGTGGCCACCCAGGGATCCTGCCTCAGGGCAGACCTCTGTGTCACATCCCCTGCCATCTGGCTGCCTGTACAAGAAAACACAATCAGGTTCACAGCCCACGTCTGGTTGAGTAGGGGTGTTGGAGAAACTGAGTGGTCATTGCAATAGGGCTGGAAACATTTACCATGTAGAAGGGAAAGGTGCTTCACTCTCGCCAAAAAGCAGCTGAGGAGAGCAAGAACTCTGCTGGTCCATAACAGGGCTCTCCAGAAACTGGGAGGCAGTGATGCAATGGCAAGGACCAGCCTTGGCTTCAGGGCAGTGCTTTTATCATAGGCTTCCCAGGCAAAGCAAAACAAAGTGAAAGCAGAAAGCAGAAAAAGCAGAAAGGAGCCATTGACACGCCCTGGAATTCAATGTACAGCAAGAAAGAGAGAAAGTGATGGAGCAGGTAAGGGTGCAAATATGCCATCACCAGAGCTAGGAACAGCACGTACTAGCCTGCCAAGTAACAGAGAAATATCTATAACAGCTGTAAGCTCAGTCTAGCACACTCTGATCAAATCTGTCATCTTAAACCCCTCAAGCTCCACATCAGGTGCCAAAAAAGACTGTGGTGGGCTGACCCTGGCCAGCAGCCAGGCACCCACATAGCTGCTTGCTCACTCCGCCACTGCAGAACAGCATAGGGAGAAAACAGGAAGAACAAAACTGAGACAACGCATGGGCTGAGATATTGCTTAAAAGGTAAAGAAAAACAAAACAAAACAAAAAAAAATCCAACCAGAGGAAGTTATCTGTCACAACCTGCCACAGGCAGACTGATGCCCAGCCAGTCTCTGAACACTGGACACTGAGTAAGCCACCCCCTGTCCTTTCTTCTTCCTCTACCCCACTTTTTATTACTAAGCAAGATGCTGCATGCTGTGGAACATCCCTTTGGCCACAATTTGTGTCAGCTGTCCTGGCTGTGTCCCCCACCTCCTCATTGGTGGGCAGTGGGAAAAAGAAGACCTTCAGGCTGGGCAAGCACTGCTAATTGATGACCCACACAAGTGTCACCAACTCAGCCTTAGCCAAAAATCTGAAACACAGCACCATGTGAAGTGCTAAGAATTAAGTTAACTCCATCCCAGCCAGAGCTCTACCCTTTGGAGCTACTGCTTCAAGGGATCATTACAAGAGTTGCTTTATTGTGACATCTATGAGTGCCTTCATTGCTTCATAAGCTTTAAAGTCTTTCTCATGCAATCCATTTGCATACTTTTGGGGAAGTTACAAAACCCTTTATCCTTCCTGTTAACAAATAGACACTTCTATTCTTGGGAAGGAAAAAATTCGTATTCAGCATATCTAGTTCTTTTAGCATCTTTGTTCAGGCACTGAAACAGGCTGGCCAAGGAAGTGACTGAGTCACCATCCCTGGAGGTGTTTAAAAGATAAGTAGATGTGGCACTGAGAGACATGGTTTAGCAGTGGACTTGGCAGTGCTGGGTTAATGGTTATCTTAGAGATCTTTTTCAACTGATTCTAATAACTCTGATTTTTAAAATTTGATTTGGCATGTTTCCATTGTTACACGGGGTGTTTTTTTTAAGAGAAATAAACTCTTTCAATCCTTCATAGTTTAATCTGAGTATGTGTTAAAACTGAGTTTTTCTGAGTGAGCTACTCTGAGTTGAATTCTAGCAAAGCTGCTACTAAAAGATCAAAGTATTTTTTATTTTAAAGATCCCAAAACCACAACAAAACATGCAACACCAACAACAAAAAATGAAAAAACCCAAAACAAAACAAACCCCAGAAAAAACAAAAAACAAAAGAAAACCCCAAACAACATCGCAACCTTTCTGAAGTATTTTGGAACAAGGCAATCTCATTAGTGGTTTGCTCTATAAGGCAGGCACATCAAGGAAAAAACTGTAGAACAGCTCCAACTTTATAACTAGAAAATTGAAGCTTTGTTGCACTGATTTTCTGACATAGCATAAAAATACCAGAAAGACTAAATGTAACATTCTACATGGAACCACAAAAATTTAATTTTTGCCTACTCTGTACAAGACTAAAGTGACAATTGAATCTCTTAATAACTAATGTTCTTTAAAACCTAATATTTAAAATCAATCCTTGTGATTTTTGTATCAAAGAATTCCTGCTTTCCTCAGATATAATCAGACAGTAATAATCTTGTATTTTCTCTGCATGGTAATAGAGACAGTTCTGGTCCTCCATGGGTATCTCAGCTTATAATACAGCTTCACACACTAATGTAATGCTACTTCTTCATTCTCTAACTCTTCCTATTCATTTGCAAAGGAAGTATACACTAAAATAACCAATATTTATTTTTTTTAGTGAAAGCATTTATTTTACCCAAGAGTGGAGACAAATAAAAAATTTAAGTGATACAACAATTTAGAAAAAATATATGGGTTCAGCTGTGAATCAAAGTTACATCCTTCCTTATGTCTACTTTTCATAAGAGCAGCATCACTCTCATTCTCCTTGTAAATGAACCAGTAATTGATTGCATTAAACTAACATCCAGAGGTTCCAATCAAGGACTGTACAAGGTCGTGGCAAGCTATTTCCCTTACCCTGCGTGATACACTTGGGATCTCAGCTCATGTAGGCACTGCTGCAAGTCACATAGCATATGGCAGCTCAACAGCACTGTTCACCTGCAAAACTAGCTCAAAACTAAGAGAAAATGCAACCAAGTGGCGTGAAAATGGAACATAAAGAGCATGGGAGGGTGGATAAGATAGCAATGTGCCTTCACTTTGGTGGGCTGCAAGCAGATGGTGCAGGACTCGGGGATGAATCACTTGGTTTCCTAGCCCCAAGGTTTCCCTTGGGCTCCCATCAGGCAGAGGTCTGTGAAATACCATTACCCATCCTGTGCAAGGCTATTCCCCTGCAGCACATGGAATGCACATCAGAACCAGAGCTCTGCCCTGAGGGCAGAGTCTGGCAGTGGAGCTGACCCCTGCTTCTCCAGATGCAGGTGGGTTTGCCTGCTGCCGAGGCAGAAGGTTTGTACCCAGGCTGACACCAGCACAGGCTACAGAAATGCCCACTGCACTGACCCTGCCTCCTGCTGAACCTGTGCCCTGCAAAGCCATGGAGTACAAAGTGCAGACAGTGCTCAGTTTGATGAGACACCTGATGAGGCATTCAAAAGAAGAATACTGCATTGACAAGCTCTTCGGGTAAATGGCAACCTAAAGGATTTAACTGAGAACATGCTGTGTAGGAGCTCTGCCCACTCAGCCCAGCTAGTGAAAATCAGCTTTCTTCCACTCCCATGTCGAGTTCTTTGGCCCCAGAGTGATGTTAGCCCTGCATATAGCTAGGCTGAGCATCACTCCAACACTAAGCCATTTTTTCAGCTGCTACTCTTACACCAACATTTGAGGTCACCCAAATGAAAATTGCACACCATGTTCACAGGTTCTGAGCAAACATCTTCAGTGTTAGACAGCAGGGAGGAGGGCTGTGATTCAGTGGCCTGAGCTCAGGTGTCTGGTGACATTCACACAAGAACCACACTGCAAATAGGTAGCACTAAAAGAATAAAGAAAATCTAACCTTTCCTTACATATTAGAAATGTTACAAAGCAGTCTTCCTTTTTTTTTTATGACAGCACAATGACAGTGTTTGTCGTATTGAAATGTTCCAAAGACATAAAGCCTCAAAAACTCAACTGAAGTTAGACAGTTGCTAAGCTAAGGTTGGCATTATCCTGACCCAGGCTGACTGTATTCCCTGATGCATCTATACCCATCTGCTATTTTCCTTCTGTTGTGCCAAGATTATCCATCATTTGGGGCAGGGGAATACCTTTTATTTTGTATCTGTTCAGGACTAAGGAATAGGTGCTACAAGAATACAAATCATCAGTACCAGAGTGCCTGTGATGATTTATTCTCCCCCTTGGCTCGCCTTGTCTGCAGGAGACCTGAAATCCTTGCATGCTTTTTATGAAGGTACTTGTACTTTTTTTATCACTTGCATCTCCAATAGCTGGTGAAAACAATTCAGGATAATCAATCTATTAGGATTTATGGCTAAACATCAACATACTCAGCAGAAGGAGAACTACTGGTTATTTTCTTTATATAACAGACAGGTAGTGTCAGCTATCAACCATAACCAGTTAAAGGGGTGACAGGTATGTGATTGAGAAAACCAGGAGTAAGTTTTGCTCCTGGCCTGAGCAGGTATGCCAGGAAACAGGCTGAAGCAGTAGAAGAAACTGGACTTCCATTGCAGAAGCTTTCTGCTGGTATTTGTAATTACATCAGTAATTCTGCAAGAAGGAATCTCTCACAAATCTGTTCTTGCTAAGGAAAGTGCAGTATCTATGGTTACCCAGCAAACAGGGAGAGGAGGCAAAGCTGAACCACTGCTCTGAGCACTGTACACCATTTTTAACATCAAAAACCTAGTTTTAGCCTTCCAAATAGAACTATGAGAACAGCCACCCACGTTCCCCATTACAGTGCGTTTGCATATATAACTGTGTGGCTCTGCATATGTGAGTGTGTATATATATATATATATATATATATATATATATATATATAGTAGGATGACAGGATGACAAAGAGAACAAAAAAAGAGTCATCTTTTCAGTCAGGAGATCATCATACAACGATGAAGTTACCAACGTACTCATAGACAATAATCTTGCACACTTGGTTAGTCAGCCTAGGGCCAGCACACAGGACTTTCCCTAGCAAACTTCTGCCTGCTCCAAGGAGGAAATGTCTTCAAGTGTCTTCATTTGCCTCGGAGGATTGCAAGGATTGCTCAAGACCTACTGGAATTTCCGTGGAAAGGAACTATGTCTACATTTTAGACTTAATGCAACCATTCTAGAAAAGTGTCCTTATTTAGAGTAATGTGCATAAATACTACTGTAGCACAGCAGCAGTAATGAGGAACTTAGCACATGCCAAGGCCCACCCTAGAAACTGGGTAAATACTTCAGCAATTAGTCCACATTGAATTTCACTTAAAATGGCTTCATGTAGTCATCAAGCTCATACATGGATGTTTTGAGAGGGGGTGGGGATAGTTTAGTGGGCTGTAGCATCTCATCACAAAACCCTTTTTATATTATCAAGCTAGTTGTCTATGCTCCTTCTGTAGAAGACTAAGAGTTTGATCTCCAAAGTTAGATGAAATTAATCCCATCCCTTACTACATGCAATTTCCTGAAGGTGGAACACACTGCTACCCATTCATCTCTATGAGCCTCTTCTTCAAAAGGACAACAGGACAGCTGTGGTTGGTAACAGAGCAGAGCCCTCTGCTTTGACACCAATTTCTAGATGAAACAATGTCCAACACTTCTGAGACACTCGAAGCTCAGACAGGGCCTGCAGATGACATGAGACTTCTGCAAGACCAGTGTCTTTTTTGCACTAACTAGGAGCCAGGAGGACAGCACAAGGGAATCTTGGCTAGCACTGGACACCTAATGATGAACTACCTGTGAAGTCAAGGCAGACACTGTCAATAGACCCTGGAGACTGATTCAGCTTGATCCACAACAGACACCATTGCAACCAGAACACCTACACAAGGCTGGTAGGCAGGATACAGGATTTAACAGAATCTTCTGGAGCAGCAGCTGGAGACTAGACAGGATATGTAGTAAAAAACTGTGCTTGAGGGTCAGAACTGAATTCAGCCAGAGGTTTTTGTTGCTTCTGTAGGCTACTACTGGAAAAATCACACTAATTTAGAAGAAATTAAACCAGAATATGTACCAATTTTCATCCACCCATTTCCAAGAAACAGTAAAATTTAGTCTTTTAATTTTTTTTTCTATAAGGTCTTTCTAAACATTAGAGGTGGTCTTAAGTTTAGTTATGTATACACGGGCTGATCAATGTGACCCAGGAGTCATAAGACACCAGTGCACTTTTGAACCAGAAGCAAGAAGCCAGACAGACCAGGGGCTGCATTTGCTTGTGCTGGCCAAGCAAGACACATCTTTTAATACTTAAAAGATGTGTTTAAGTTTTAATACTTAAAGGCTTGAGGCTTAAATTACTTGCATTTGAAAATTTAGATAAAACAACAGACATTTAGTTTCAGGGCATGAGGCTTTCCAAGAAGACTTCAGTTTCTAGCTTCTTTTGACAGGATCACAGGCTGAACTTAGTTGTAATACAAACAAAATATGGGAATTCAAACTCCATTTCTTTCTGCCTATGAAAAGAATAATGCTTCTTATACCCACACCAGTACAGAGATCTCCTGCACTCATACAGAAAGGAAACTTTTTTATGCTCTAAGTTGATTTAAATCAACCTGAAGACTTAAGAGAAGAATTCAGAGTAAAAAACAACACTAGAGTCACTGATAAGGAGTTTTATCTTAACCAACAGAGCCCAAGAAAAATGAATCACAGAAACTCTCTCATCTTGAAAAATTTATGCACTTTATAATCCCCAAAGGAAACAATCACATCAGATAAAATTCTTTAGACCAAAATTAAAAAGAATAAAGCTGACAGATCTGCCTGAAATACATATTTTAGCAGAGAGTTATTAGAAAGTCAGCATAAATTGCCTCTTAATAATACTCATCATGCATCTACTGTCAGTAAATCCAAGCAACCCTGGCTTTATATACCTCTGTAGACTTTATTTTACTGCTTACTTGCTTAGTAAATTTAAACTAGGTATATTGGCAATGTGTTTAGACTGTCACCTGGAAAAGGTAAACTTCCATCACTCATTATGAGCCTGCTTTAAAATATCCAGTGCTTGGAGCTAAAGGCATGAGTTTGCAAAGGTCAAATTATTGGTCAAACCATTCAAAAGATCCATCTTCAGAATATTTTTTAGTCACATTGCAAGCATTTCAGTAACTCTGCCTCAAAGTACACGTAGAAGCTTTATCCAGGGCTAGTCAAGACCTTAGTGAGGAAGCAGAAATAAACCTTTAATCCTCATCACTTCCACTTTTAATTTCAACAGACTATCTAGAAATCCAAGCTGAACAGAAGATCTACATACACTACCAGGTAATGACTTAGCCATATTATATGTAACAATTATAGTGAACAAATCAAATAGGCAGCAATGTATTATTGAGCTAAGAGATATTTCTGTCAAATTCCAGTTGTTGCATCTTTGTTAACTGCTATATAACTTTTTCAGGAGAGAATATCCACTGAAAAACTCCCTGCAGGATACCATTTCATAGAGTTATAGAATGTCCTGAGTTGGAAGAAACCGACAAGGATCATAAAAGCCCAACTCCTGGCCCTGCACATATCCATCCCCAGGAGATACAATTTGTGCCTGAGAGCATTGTCCAAACACTTCTTGAACTCTGTCAGGCTTGGGGATGTGATCATTCCCCTGGGGAGCTTTTTCCAGGGTCCAGACACCCTCTGGTGAACTTTTCTTTAATATCCAACCTAATCCTCCCCTGACACAGCTTCAGGCCATTCCCTTGGGTCCTGTCACCAGAGAGAAGAGATCAGTGCCTGGCCCTCCTCTTCCCTTCACAAGGAAATTGTAACTGCAGTGAGGTCTCCCCTCAGTCTCCTCCCGGCAGAACAGACCCAGTGCCCTCAGTCTTTCCTCATTAAGACACTTCACCATCTTTGTTGCCCTCCTTCAGACACTCTCTAATAGTTTCATGTCTTTCTTACATTGTGGCACCCAGAACTACCCCCAGCACTCAGGTGAGGCTGCCCCAGTGCAGAGCAGAGCAGGACAATCCCCTCCCTTGCCTGGCTGGTGATGCTGTGCCTGATGCCCCCCAGGACAGGGCTGGCCCTCCTGGCTGCCAGGGCACTGCTGGCTCATGTTCAAGTTGCCAGGACCAAGATCTCCAGGTCCCTTTCACTGCCCTCCAGAGTTCCCCAGCACAAATGCACATCCAGGCTTGGCCCAGCCCAAGAGCGGATGCTGAAACTTCACACAGCTCTTGACTCCCCATTTCTGTAATTTGTCAAGGTCTCCCTGCAGGGCCTGCCTGCCTCCAAGTCAACAAGTCCTCCCAATTCTGTATTGTCAGCAAACTTACTTAGTATTCCTTAAAGTCCTGCATCTGTTTGGTATACAAATAGTATGTAAGAGGCTTTGCAAATATATTTAGTATATTAAACTTTCCAGTTACTAGCAACTCAAACAAATGCTTTAGAAGTTAAGGATCTCAATCCCATAATCCCCTGGATCTTCCAGTTCCCCCAGGAATAGACGGATAAACCTGGACTTCTTCCCAGCCCCATTCCTGCTAAAGAATGAATAGCATTAGCATTGCCAGAGCAGGATGTGAGGAAACACGCAATACCTTCCATCAGACATTATGAAATGCAATGTCAAATGTCACAAAATTTTCCAAGTTATTTCACACTGTTTTAACAAGCAAAAGAAAAATTAATTCAGTGTTTAAAAATTAAACACTCAAGTAGTCATTGTAATTAGTATTAAAATAGGATGGAGAATTCATGTAAAGTCTGACAATAGGCTTTTATATGCCAGTAACACAAAGTAAATTACTTTTAAAAGACAGTTATTATTTCAAAAGTTCAAAAATTTCTGACAAGGGACTAATTAATAACATTGTATTGCTGGTCTTAGTAAAATGGACACTATTGTCTTCTAAAGCCTAATTTTGAAATTATTGTGAAATCTCAGATGCATTATGTTGTCTGACTTAAACTATATTTAACACTGCTTTGTTATTTAAAAAATACTTATTTGAAAGTAAGATAACAAGAACTAAATTTATTTGGCCTAAAGGGAAAATAATTAAAGAGCTAAAAATTATATAAATATTCACAGGCAAAAAAATTGTTGAAAGGAAGAGAAATATTTTCACTGGGATTAGTTGCATTAGTGTCAAGGGCTGAAGCTGAAACAAATAAAATGAACTTAAGCTCTATATTAGGACAAAGTATTTTTGAAGACACTAAGGTTGACTGCATGGAGAGGCAACTGACTGCTTTTCAAGTGAATCAGCTTGATCCCCTTCCTTTCCTCTCTCCTAGGCAGTCAGAGAGGTTTCTCAAAGAGAAACAGTTGGTGCCCCTTATTTTTTCACAAGTCACTAAAGTTATTTGAATTGTCACAACATTACAGGATTAAAATTCTCAAGAGCTTCTCTCCTCTAGTTTCACCCCCTTCATGGACACCATTAACCAATGGAGAGAGGAAATCCTACCTTCAGATAACCTGCAGGAAGGTGTGCAGTCAGATGAATGGAATGGAAACACTGTGTGGTACCTACAATCAATCTTGGCCACTGCTGCTCTGAACCTACATGACAGAAGGCAGGTGGTGTCCTGCTCATCAGAGCCATTAAGGTGCTACAGCAGAGGAGGTTTTGAGAAAACAAATCATCACTGGACATCATTATCAACTCAGTCCCTAGCTGGTGGGGAGATATTCAAGATGGCACCATATCAGAACTATTCTTTAGCTTATATATAAACACCCAAGTTAGTCCTCAGGGCATTTGTTTTCATTTTCTGAGATGAACAAGACTGTGCCTGCATATATTAATAATTATAATAATATAATATAATTATAACAAATTAATAATTGGGTCATTTTCTTATAAACGCAACACAGTAAAATCTGTTGTATTCATTTATTTGTTTTGACTGAATACCACAGTACTGGAAGGTCCATGGAGAAAACTGGAAATACTGCATAATGACTTGAGTTTTTTTCTCTTTTCTGAGGGTCTCCTGCTTTCAGGAGAAAAGGGAAAAGGAAAGGGAATGGGAAACTGCAATTCCAGGATAACGTTTTTTCTGCCTTGCATCCTTTGTTATTGTTTTGTTAAAATTTATGCTAGCTCCTACCTTGACAGCGTCTTCTTTTAAGTCTGGCTTCAGCTGTGGCTTTGCTCTTCCTGTTGATGGTGGGGATTTTTTTGGTGATTTGTTTTTTGTTTTGGAGTTTCACTTTGTTTCTTATTTGTAAAGTTGTTATAGTGACACACCCCCTCCTGGCTGGAGATTATGACCTGGCACCAGTGGCCTGGTTGCCAACACCTGAGCACACCTAATCCTTGCATTCCCTTCATTGCCTCACACAGGTATCCAGATCTATCAAAAATACTCTCGAAGGCTGCTTAAAAGAAATGGGTGTCCCATGAAATCTGCTGAGCTGGCTGAGGGGTTGGCAGCAGATACCTCAGCAGCAGACTGGTAACAACCAACAAGCAGGCAAGGCACATCTCAGCATCACAGCGATTTTGACACTGATTTGGATCATCAGAGTCCCCATGTCCAAAGAGGCTTGTATTGTCAGAAATCAGACTCATGCAATTAATTAGTTAAGCTCCTGTATATGGATAGATATCAAACCCACAAGGAGTGTCTGTGGATTTTTATGCTTCTCCAACTTCCTTAACTACTTCAAAAATGATGTTTTGCTTGGGTTTATTTGGTTTGTTTTTATAGAACTGGCACCTACCATAAGCAGGGATGAGGACTGTGCAGCAAGTTGTTGTCTATTCACAGGAGAAAAGCAGGGCTCATTCAATAAAAAGTGAAATTAAAACCCAATTCTGTTCCTCCACCTAAGTTATTAAATAACTGATCTGAACTGTGACTTTTGACAAAAGAGGAATTAAAACATCTTTCTTAATGGAGACAACCAAAACACAGTTAAATGGTGGTTGAGCTAGGGCAGTAAACTTATATTAAAGCAATAAATCAATTTTTATTCAAAATTCACCCTAGTTCTCTATTCTACTCTTTACACCAGCTAGATTGAACTACACACCACAATCACTTTGTGTTTTATGTACCCTCTGAAGACTTTGGAGGCCAAAAATCTAAACATCACTAAACTTCCTTTATAATGAATATGCTTTTGGGGAGCATGCTTGAACAAACTTTTTAGAATTACAAGCAATTCACTACTTTCCACGAACTTTGGATCAGGCCAAGACTACCTTGGCCAAGATGTAACACCAAGTGACTTAGCTCCCAACAAAATCCCAACAGTAAGGACCCACAACAAGGATTTACATCTAAACCCATACAGACCTCTGTGGCACGTGACATGATTGCTCCCACAGGGAGATGCTGCTTCCAAGTTGTGCTATCAAGAAATATTCCCTGCCTTTGGCATAATTGTTCAGTAATATGCATTTTGTGTATGGAATAAATCAGAAATGCTGATGGGCCAGCTTTTATGGTTGCTGACACAAACTTTTTGAGCAGAGCTGTATAAGATCTGCTGACACAAACCTTCTCCTTGAGAACAGCTGCGACTGCCTGCTGCTTTGGGGAGGGGATGGGGAGTTCTTTTCTCCCTTTTTCTGCCTCCTGTGGTGAACTCCAAAATGTTAGCTGTGCTGATAGGGATGAAGTACCTACCAATAGCTGGTTATGATATAGATGCAAACACATAAAAGACAAAGTCAAGTCCCTTCCTGGCTTCGTCCTCCATTTGTCTTTCAAATTATTTAATAATCAGCAGCTCAGCAGTATTTGAATAGGATGGACAGTTATCAAAAGTGCTCCAGTTAAAGCTGAATACAGCATTATGCCTGTTCCTCTAAACTGATAAGCACTTGGGAAAGGCAAAATCCCCACAAAGAATCAGATTCAAGTGAAGTTACTTCAAGGTTAGTGAGCATATTCACAGAGGACAAGTGCAGCTTGAGAGATGGTACAGCAGCAGCATCTCAGGCTCTCCATTTCAGGGCACAGATAGTGTTCAAGTGATTCAAAAGATACTCAAGGAGTATCCCCGCTCCCCGGTTCAGCACAAATAATTAAGAGCTTATGTCTCCCTTTATCAACAAGAAAGTGCTTTAAGGACATGCTTAAAAGTATTTTGCTGATTTTAGAACTTCAATGGCTTGTCTGTGAGGATCTCAATGCTGACAACTCCCCCATGAATGTAAAAGTGCACTTGGGTCTTGGAGGAGCTGAGGTCCATTGCAAAGTCTTTCACAGCAGTTGCCACCACAGAAGCCTCATTGCTTAATATAGATATCCTACAGCAATTACTGCCAAGCTGTGTCTGGGTTAATAAAGCAAACATTTTGCAATTCTAGATATTCTTGACTTGTGAATGCTCATTTTATTTGCCTTACAGTTGTCTTAACGTAGCCCAAGGCCAGTCTTCTGTTTCTGACCACCCTCTTACTTACACCTGTTTCAAGCTCCCATCTCAAGCAGAGCTCATCACTCCCTCAGTAAGTCCATACTCAGGTGTGAAGGCCTAAAGTGCAGCACTCACCAGAAAAGTTTGATCCTGAGCAAAAGCTTGGAGTTTCCTGTTACAGAAATAAAAAAAAAAAAAACAACTGCCCCCTCCAAAAAAAAAAACCAAACCCAAAAAACCCAACAAAAGACTCCAAAACACACAGAAAATCAAACCAAAACAAAAAAACCCCAACCAACTAACCAGCCAACCAACAAACAAAAAAACAAAACAAAAAATACCACAACTAAACAAACAAAATCCCCAACACAATCATGAGACACAATTAAAAAAAAAAAATCAGTACTTGTAAGACACAATAAGACCAGGGTACTAAGCCTCAGACAAATGTACTTTCCCAGTGGCCACAGAAGTTGTGTGTCAGGAGACATGAGGCACACACACAGAACTGCATTTCTGCATTCCTCCCCTCTGCCCCCATTCAAATGATAAAGATAATTAGGCTTTAAATAGCACAGTCTCTGTGCAGGGAAAGCCTCTGTGTTGCAGGCAGACACCAACACAACCACACTGCTCCACTCAGTTGGATGCAGCCAGGAAGCCTAAGCAGATGGATGAAGTGCTGCACTGACAGATAAGCCAGCACACTGTGCCTTCTTCTAATATAAATTAACAATCCTGACCTTTTCTTATAAGAAGTATAAAAAGTGAACCCATCCACAGACCCCTAGCACTCTGTCTTTAATGTCCAATGATAAATAGAAATTTTGCTAGAAAAATTTACCTTAAATTCCAGCCAGATGAAAACAGGAAAGAAACTGTCACTGAAAGCTCCAGGCTCAAGAGTTGTCCACTACTTTTCCTCAAACAAAACATTTCTCTTTCCTGCACCAAGGGAATTATTTGGAGTCTCATACCATTCTTTGAAAGCCATCTCAGATGGTATAATGCTATTATCTTGTCCTTTGTTGTCTTTCCTCAAAGAATTCTTCCAGAATGCAGTGAGATAGAGATGGTAGTACTTGTGGGGTGACCAAAAATAAATTTAAAAAGCAAGCAAGGTGAATGGTGTGACCACTGCTAGCCTCTGCTGATTGTGCAGCTTGCAGATGGAGCTTCATCTGAAAACACAATCAAGTTTTGTGCTTTCACCAGGCTGGAAGGTCTTACCTCTCCCTACCTCCAGAAACAGGGAGACTACTGGAAAAAAGAAGTTCCTGAAATTACAGACCAAATAGCAGCAATACTGAGTTACACAGATGGTGGCACGTTAAGGAGAATTTTACAAAAGCAAGTCTTGTCCTCTCTGCAAGCTTTTTTAAGTATCTCTGCCCCAAAACTCTCCAAAAATAGGCCAAATCTGCTATAATTCACAGACTAGCTAGCTGGAGAAAAAGAAATCCAATTGCCTTAACTATCTATTGCCTAAATCCTAAATGAGCAAGGAGACAAAGCAGAGTACAGCATTCACCTTGAAGCAAATCACTTTTCTTGTCCTGAAACAGAAAACAGGAGTTATTAAGCTAGGCCATTTCCCCACTCATTAAAGTTCGACCTTTATTACTAGATCATTACTTCCAATTATTGCCAGTTTCTCCTCAAGGCAGTGTAAGGCAGTTACCTCATGTGTTTGAGCCAAAGGATGAGTCCCTGGGCAGGTAAAGGTTGTGTGGTAGCTGGGCCATGGCAGAGGAGGTTGGCTGGCTGTACCTTGAGACAAGAGGTCCCACAAATGACAGAGGAAACTATTTTATTTCTTTCAATTCCACAGAAAAAGATGCTTTTCAGCTGGATGGAGAACAGTGCTGAGGGAGAAAAGCAATTTTGTGTCCTTCCAAACCAGCGGCAGCACTGGTTTATTATTATTTTTTAACATTCCAGAGGGAGCAGGGACAGCCTCTGCCTCTGTCAGTCGTGCTGTCTCCAGTGACAAAAAAAAAAAATCCCAAACATCGATCCATGTTATTAAACTTATTTTCTGCTCTGTTCTCACAGTCCTGCCTCTGGTCCCTTCACATCAGGCACCCAGGGGACCAGCAGGGACACAGCTCCTGTCTTACACCTCAGCACTGGATGAACCTTACAGATGCTGCAGAGCTACTGCCAAATACTACTCCAGAGGAGAACAAAGTTTAAAGGCACAATATCAGAAGGGTATAGCCCCATCTGCTGAATGTTTATCTCCATCAGCAAGGATCAAGTTGTACCTTTTGGCCTTTTGAAAAATGCCGCTCTACTTCGTGCATGACCAGGCCTTAACTGACTCTTTCCTCAGACTTCCTTTCCCACATAAAAATTGTATCCCAAATGTAACTGGATGCTTCTATATTTAAAGAAATGGGAAATTAGGATGACTTAATTTGAAAAATATACTCTCAAGCAGGCTGAATGTTGAGGATGTCAGAGTGTACAAGAACTCTATTTGATTTCAAGACTTGCTTTCATTTTTGAATCAAGTAAGAGATGTGCATTTAAGTCTCCCACAGCCCACTTGAGTCCCAGTGCCTCTGCCCTCTGTTCACACACAAACCAGGCTAGATCCAAGCACATTTCTCAAAAATTCTTTCAAAGTAGAAAGTATTTCCACAAAAAGACTTTGTTTTCAACAAACTGTCTAGCACTTGTCTCTGCCTAAAGCCTGTTAGTATTAAAGCAGAGTGCATTGCAAATGCAATGGATGATACAAACACGAAACTGGATTTCAAAGCCCCTGTTCTACTCATGAAGAGCTGTTCAGAATAAGCCCACGTACAGGCAAGTCCCCAGAGCCAGGCCACAAAAAAGCCAATGTTCCTGCTTGAAAAAGTGAAGCTTTCTCCCCTGCTCACCTTTTGAAGTTTCAGTTCAAATTCTCTTTAGAAGAGTAGACAACTAAAAAACCTTTGGATTGCTAAACCATGTGAACTATCCCTACTGGTGACAGCCATATGCGTTTTTCCATCTTTCTGGTTAATCTGAAGAGAAATGGATCTGGACAGTCCTGTGAAGTTTGTTTAAAGTTTAGCAGGGGTATCAGAGGGGAAGGCTTTGAGGAAGCAGAGCCCAGTCTACTGCTGCTGCCTTACTGGATCTTACTCTGTACAAGCCTCAGAGTACAGTCTGTGACTCACACACTGCAGAACTAATTGCTGGTTTAGTATCCATCCACAAAAACCTGCAAAGGCCTCACCAAAAATCTCTGCACTGCACAGGAATCTTCACTCAAATGGACAGAAGCAAAATCCTTACCCTTCCTGCCTCCCTAGGCACAAATACAGACTTGAGAGAGAGGAAGAGAAGGGAGTAAAACCAGCCTAATGCTGCTTTAAGTGATTGCAGCAACATCAAACAGATCAAAAGAACAGCATGATCTACTAGAAAAGGAAAAAAACATAAAACAAAACAACCAAACACACGAACACAAAATCAAAACATAAAAAACCCACCCAACAAACCAAAACCCAGAACTACTCCCCACAGCAAACAAGAAATCATTGAGAACTTTTGTGCACCTAAAATCCACATATATTTTTCAGATTGCTCAAACTAGGAGATGATGACAGCATCAACTACCTTTCTTATAATTTCAGACTAAAGAGTGAAATAGAAATGGCATTTTTGTTAAAATACTCAAAATAAGTCTTGTTTTTAAGCTGCAGACTGCAATTGGAAGTGGGAATATATTATACTCCTTTAAAGTAATTGCCTTGCTTATTGTAAACAGTGCATTTGGCATACTACATTTGAGCTTGCAGAAATACTCAACCCAAATCCATACATATTTTCAAGTACTAAGCAATATTTTTCATCTCCCACTTCTGCATTTTCACAAATTTGTTCTACTGTACATATAAAATCCTTACAATTTCCCCTGAAAGACTTTAAATCAACTCAGTTCAAGTCTCTGAGCCGGACCTCTTTCTTTTTCTGCCAAGAACCTGGAGTTTCTTTTCTGGCTGCAAGTAATTATTCTGTTCCTGTAGACAAGGATGTAAATCCATGCTATTCTCCATTTAGATTTGTCTTTAGAAATTCCATGGGGACCTTAGGGGAAAACTTTCCATACAGTTTGTCTCTGGAGTTTCCTGAACTGACAGTTCAGACATCAATTTATCTTTAATACTCTTAATTTTTGATCTTTTTTCTCCCCCACTTGGAGCTCAGCACTCAATAGAAAAATCTTATCAGGTATTTTCAATCCAACTACTTTTGTTCTCTAAGTTTCAGTCCTGCTCCTCTCCTAGCCTAACCAAGCCATGTGACATGGCCAGTTCATACAGCTCTAACCAAACTAAAGGACAGCAAAGTCTCTCACCAAAGACCATCTGGGCTAACATAGCAGAGGAAAAACCTTTAAACATATGTGAAAAGACACTGTTGGGATAAGATTTGCCAGTGGAAGTATCAGAAAATAGATGTCTTAGCAGTAGAGCTGTGTCTCAAGGTACAGGCAGCCAGCTCCCCTCAGTCTGGTTTCCTGCTAAGACTTCTTAAAGCATGCAAACTTCAGCAAGGCTGATCACAAAAGGCAGCTGATATTCTCACTTTCAACAGAGAAAGTAGATAATAACTACCCCCTGGAGGGCCCTTTTCTGGGATCAGAAGGGCCAGGGTCCCCAGGAGTCAGCATGACAGAATTCTAGCCATGGACATGAGCAGCCGTGGGACTTTTCATGAATGTCAGGACTTCAGCAGAGAACAGACAAGTTTGGTCACTCCTGCTTTTGCAAATCTATACACTGTGACACACACCTGCTCTGAGTGGCAACAGAGACTGCTACGTTTGTCACTTCTAATTTAAAAGCTTTATGCTACACACAATTACCCCAAGGCAGTAAAACATGATCTCTTTAAATTTAGATTTGATCTGCTCTTTCATGCAGGTACAAAGCATATTGTAGCTTTTCATCAATTAGAGTCCTAGGATCACTGAATAATTTAGTTTAGAAAGGGCCTTTAATAGAATCAAGTCCAACCATAAAACTGACACTGTCAAGTCCACTACTCAACCACGTCTTCAAGTGCCACATCTACACATCTCTTAAATACTGCACATTAAACTGCACATACTCAAGCAGCAAGATCTTAATTAGCAGCTCCATTAATATCTATACCCTGAGTATGGTTACGTACAAGAAAAAAAATTACTACTGTGCATATTTCATCTGTACTTTGTGAACTAAGCATAAAATCTAGTGGCATCCCAATGTCCTTCACAACTTTGCAGGTTAGGCAAATTGCACAAAGTTCAACTATTTACAAAGCTCATAGCTATACAGAGCCATCTATTTCTAGCCAAGCAACAGAACATGATTTTCACAGATCCTTAAATTATTTCATTTGTCAACATCAACCTATTCTTTGCCCATCAGAGCTGAGTTATTTTAGCAGCACTTTTTCAGAACACCTGAGCCAGCAGAAGCTCTAAGCTATAAGAAACAACTGGAGAAATGCAGCCTTCAAATGATGAAAAGCCCAGAAATCCTTGGTTGGTGACAATACTCAGTGTATTTCTCAAAAACTGAATAATGAAACAAGGTCAGCTGGATGCTCCCATAGCTAAAAATATACCCAGGGTGTCAAAGTGGGGTGAGGATGGCTTGGAGCCAATTTCTACAGCACCATAACTGAGCAGATGTCACTCCCTCAGCTGGCCAAGTACACCTGCACAAACTGTGGCTGCCCTACAAGCACTCCATTAAACCATTAAGTTCTGTGTGCCCTCTTGTCATCCACAGGAGGACAGCATCTCAACAGTAGCACGAGGAGCTCTCAGCAGCTTTTACAATAACCCTGCACTAGGTTTGTAACATCCTTTCTGCTCCCCCAGTACTATCTAAATCACAGGGAAAGGCTGGAACACAGAGACAAACCAGCTTGTGATGGCATGATTTCAGAAAGCTTGCTTTATTGAAGTTGGGACCGATGAACAGTGTGGAGTTCCTTTCCAGCGGAAGTGTCATCTTTTTTCACAATGGAAAAAGCAGAAAGTCTGTCAAAAACCAGGATTAGAGCCCAGCTCTCTGCAGTATTATTTCAACAGTTTAATAACAGCACCAAGGCAGCAGACAAAAATCCCCTATTAACTTAAGCAGGAACAAAACTGGATCATCTTGTAAAGTAGAGTCAGCATTGCAAACACAAGGCTTATGCAACACAGCCTCACTCTTCTGTCCTTTCTGAAGAGTTAAATAAGGTGTAATTTAGCTATCATATTACACTATTTAAAATAAGCAAGTCCTCAGCTTTGTAGTTATAGACTGCACTGCTCAGCTGAAGTTTGCTTATTCTATAAAGTGCTTGCTAGAAAAGCGTATTTCCATTTAATTCATGCTAACATCCTTAAAACCTAAGGTCAAAAACAAGGAAACAAAAGCTTAACTGTAGCTAAGTAGGTCTTGGATAGAAACCAGAGCTGACAAGAACCAAAATCTTCACAAGAGTAACACAAACTTTAGCTTTTGCATTCTATTTATTTAAAGATGATTTTTATGAGAATCAGTTTACATTAGATTTTTTAAAAACAGAACCCAATTTTGAATAAAACCTGAATAAAACAAAGCGTTTGATCAGATTTTAAGTTAATGTATTTTTAAGCCATAAAAACATTTGTTTGCATATGAATAAGTATTTGTACTGCAGATGTTCCACACCTGTTTGCATTTTGCAAAAGGACAGTTGCTTTTACATGTTTTTATCTCAATCACAGCACAGAAAAAATCTCAGATCTAGAACTCCATCTCTCATTTCAGGGTAATTATGACTGAAGTCCATATAATGTGGTTTTCTTCTTCCTTCAAGGCAAACTATTTTTTCTTTTTCAATTTCTGTATAAGTCTTCTAAGTAGAATAGCTTGTCATAAAGCTTGTCATAAAGTTTTAAATTCTTCTGTACTGAATTAGAATCAGTGATAGTGAGATTTACTGCATAAAACAGAACTTGACTTTTGTATAAGCATTGAGGGAAATTGCTGCTTTCTTTCACTGCATCATCAAGGAAGTGTTTACACTTACAATCAACATTATATTACTTTTCACCCTGTGGATGACAAGTCAATGACCTCTGTCCCCTTTCACTTCTCATTTCGCTCACCAGCAGCTCTTTGAAATTTTTAATATAATATTTTTTCTAATATTTCACTTGTAAACCTCAAGTTCAGGTTGCAATGTCAGTACAAGGAACAGCTCTGTCTGAGTACTCCCACACATTCTTTCTTCCTTCCCACAGTCCCTCCCTATATTAACAAATGTAATGGATGTTTCACCATTACCTTGAAGGACTACATAATCAAAATTGTAGCTTAAAAAACACCAAACAAACCAAAAACCAAACAAAGTTTAGAAATAAAGAAACATGATAACAAGAACGATCCTTTTCCTCATAACAAAAAAATAATAGAAACACAATCAATGTAGCATATTGACCATAACAGGTAGGAATAATATGTCCAGGGTGGTGCCAAGAATCACTTGGAACAAGTCATTTTTGCATCTTGGCAGAACCACCCTTCAAGTAAAAAGGCCATGCCTACAATCAGCAAGTTCCCAGGGATGATGTGCAGTGGTAGCTATCCAGATTACCTCTCCATGGACCCAATCCAAAACTCATTACTGGCAACAGGCTTTTGAAACAGCCCTGTTACATTTTTTTCCACAATGGAAAAACTCTATATTTAATTGACAGACTGGAAAGAATCTTCAACTCTTTGAAATCTGACTTTAAAAAGAGAAAAGGACATAATGTTTGCCTTTGGTTTGGCAAGCAATACCTCGGGGGGGAAAAAACCTCTGTGATCTAGAAATGATGCAACTTCTACAGTGCTCAGTATGGTGCAAGTACATCAGAAGACACCTTTACAATTAAAAGTCTGGAGACAGAAAATTACCAGTTGCTCCCTTTTAGCAACATAATTTAGTTAGACTTCACTAATAAATCTTTTAAATAAAAGTATAAATTATGTTCAAAAAAATGAAACATTTTAATTAAAATAATTTGATCTGAATTTATTTTAGCGCCATGCTTGCAATTGTGTTCAGACAGCATCAACAGAATAATTTAATATCAAATAATATATTTAAAATCCTGTAATTTCACTATTTTATTGTTTTAAGTCATAATCTATCTAAAATAAACTCTATTTTTCTTCTTCAGGCAAGTGGCCATATTTGAAGAAACTAAGAATTTCAGTAGCATTTCAGGCCACAGCACAGTGGTGGACTAAGCAGCTGATCCACATAAAAGTTGTTTTGCTTATTTAGTCTTCAGTGGGGTCAAGCCACTGAATTAGTTTGCAGTTTAAACAAATCATGTCACTACAAAACCAGGAAAGTGCAGGCCAGGAAAAATGAATTAGAAAGTTAGGACTATTGGAGTCTAATACTAATGAAACTGAAGATAGAATTTCACTATTAAATTCTCAAATAATTAATATTAAATATAGAGAAGTTTTTTTTCAATTGACACAAAATAATGACACCAAATCCAAAGCATGTCCAAATAAAAATAATATACAAACTCACATCTCAGAAATTCAGGAAGTTATCTCCTTCAGGAGGTTGTCCTTCCTGGACAGCATAGCTAACCATCAGTATTGTCATGTAGTGGAAGAAGTAACTGTGCTCCACCATCCTCAGAAACCTCTCTCTGCCAAGGAAATCATGTATATTAGGAAATGCTACCCCCTATCGTCTAACCAGTCTGAACAACTAACATCTCCTTAAAATGATCCTTTTTGGGGATTAACTCTGCTTTTCTTGAAAGTTACTACACAAATCATGAGCCTTCTTTTTACTCATCAACTCAGTCCTTTGCACCATGACACTGGCTTTCCCTCTTTCTGCTTCTTTCAATAGGAAAGCAAACCAGACCATGAAAAATAATTATTACTTCAAATCACTGACTTTTTTAAAGGTCTGCATAAAAGTTTGAATTCTTTTTTTGTCCATTTTGTGTAAGTACTACTTCACATCCTTACTTGTTCTTTTACCCTTCTCCTGCTGTCTTTCCACTCCCATCCCTTTCCAAACCCTGAAAACTAAACTCTATTCAAAGATTTCAAAGATTTAATATTTAAATGTCTTTTCTAAAAAGCTGAAGCAGCAGGATTTGAAGACACAAGGATGCTACTGCACAAGAAACTAGACAGTGATCTTTGAATTCAACTACATTATGAAAAGAGCACAAAAGGTGTGTCCCTTCCCTATAAACAAGGAAAAACAGAAAAGAGGGGAACAATATTCTCTCTGCCAGAGACCCTGCTTAAGAAAAGCTGCAAAACTCACTTTAAGACTATTTAGAGCATGCCAGAAGGGTATTAGATTTAAAAGAAAAATTGTTTTTTCAGCTTAGTCTACATTTAAACTGGGAAGTTCTACTTGTATATATTGTTGCATATACAGAAAGAAACACAAGGAGGAAGAGAAGGACTGCCAGGGCAAAGCACAAAACAGAATAGTCTGAGGAACAAGTGGTAGGGAACACTGAGTTGAAAACATAATGTACAAGACCTTTGAAACCTTAATTAATTTAGAGTTGATGTTGACACCTCTGATTTTCTTTGAAAAGAAACTGAAATTGAACTCCTCTAGAACCTTTTTGCCTTCTAACCTCTGTTTCTAGCTCTTTTGGGTAGAAAATGAGAATTGATTCAATCTCAGAAAACAAGTACCAACCATTTAAGGATGATTTTGATTAAATACAATACTGATGTGTCAACTTGAGAATGTCCACATTGCAACTTTTATGTATAGACATATAAACAAACCTAAATAAACAGTGTGACAGGTCTTTTTTAATCACTGCCTAAGGATGAAAGTAATGCAGTGCATTATTGCTACTATTTAAGTTTCCTTCAAGCCAGCAGTGCAGCTAAAACATATCACAAGGCCCTTCTGACCTTGGTCAGAACACAAGACATTGATGATGTGATATAACTGCATTATGGTGTCAGTAAACAAATTATGTCAAGTATGAAATACAGATTGTCAGAAATCAATCAACACAATATTCCATCCTCACCCTCCAGTCGATTTCCAAGGCAGGGAGAGTAAACAGCCTTCTCCCAGCTTTCTTAGTTTCCACAGCTGAGAGTGTAGGATGTTTACAATTCCTGTCACTCAGAGCTCCCAAGAACAGACCAAATGTCAGCAGTCCTAGTACGGACTTCATTGCTGGCTGCTGGAAACATGCAGATGTCAAGTAGTGGGAGGTAAAAATCCATACCCATGACCATATGAATCCAAATCAGTGTTAAGTCCTTTGTGAACAAGTTGGAGGGTCTAAGAAAGAAGTTCAAAATAAGGCTGAGCTTCAGCATCTCCACAGGACAGCCAGTGTTATTGCCACCATGGTACTGCATGGCTTGCTGCCAGTTCACTCAAGTTATCTTGCATGTCCTGAAGTTGTGCCTGCAAAAAATATAAAATTCACCATTTTAGTGAGTGCAGAAAAATGGTCTTTGCATTTTGCAAGTAAGAGCAGTCATGTAATTTCCAAAGGACTGGAAGCTTTTAACACAATTTAGAAGTGATATTTAAAGTCCTGGATCACAGAATGCCTACACTATCTAGCTTATTTTTAATTAACAGAGAAATTATGGTTTGGGGACACCTTTGAATATAGTGAGGAAAAGAATATTTTTAAAGATATAGCTTGGTAAATTGAAGAGTTTGGTTAAATAGCAACATGTTGCTGTTAACAGCAGTCTAGGTACATTTGAGATTGTACTTTCCTCTCAGAAACGTTCAAAGTATTCTGTTTCCTTGAAAGCATTACCTCTAAGAGGAAAAAAAAAAAAACAAAACCAAAAAAGTCAGAAAATAGAAAAAAAATTTCTCATGTAGAGCAAAATTCAAAATCTTCAGAAGAGAAAAAAATTCCATTTGAACAGGTTTTGGTCCAACATAAGAAAAACTTTGGGACAAGATTATTAATAGTTTCTTTAAGAAAAAATGCATATGGAAAAAAGCATGTTCAAGTGACCAGGGATGTGAATTGTGTTACAGAATCACAGCAACGTACTCTAAAAAAAGGTTAATCTGCTACTGAAAAGGTAGAGGAGCTTTAGCTGAGAGCAGAACCCATAGAAGGGCTGCCCCAACACTAGTATTGTACTCATAATCATATGAACACCATTTATAGCACAGTATATTGGCCAGCTTTCTGAGGAAACAGCTGTTCTGTGGGCATGAGTATGGTTCATTTGGAACAAAGTAACTACAAAGTTTTCTCGTCTTCCTACACATCATTCCAGTACTTCTAAAAATCAGGATAGGTATCTAAAAGTGAGTGCCAGGAGGGAATCCCCTTGGTCAAGAAACAGAACAGCAGCAGGAGGGCAAAGAAGGGAACTATGTAATTGTCCATTGCTTCATCATTCATAAGGAGGCCTAGAGATTTGCAGGAGGCTCAAAAGTTGAAATAGATCTGAAGGCACAGATCATCTTTACCTTCTAGTCTGCTATAAAGGAATGCAGACTGCAAGGACAAAGTTGGCATAAATTGTAAGAATTAAAAGTTTTCTTTCTCGAGCTGTCTGTCCTCAGCAAATCATCTCTCTGGTCAGCAGTTAACAACCTATGCTACCTCTGCACTAAGAAGATGCATTTCTCCTAAAACACTCCACCAGCTTTGCAGTGGGGTCGGTCTCTCCATGGTATGCAATAGAAGAAGAAAATCCCTGTCTTCACTCAGGCAGCCACACCAATCAGATTGCCAGGCAGCCCTGCAAGAAACAGCCTGGCATTGGCTCAACAATGAATCCAGCAGAAGAACAAAACATAAAGTGTAGAAATAAAATCACAAAGTTGCTCTCTCAAAGCAAGGAAAAGGAGTAAATCTCAGAATAATGCAGGTGTGAACACCTCAGTTGGTCTCTAGTCCCAGGTCCTCCTGGAGGCAGAGCCAGTTTTGAAATCCCACATGAACTGCTGCTAGAGACCTTACATTTCTCATTCTAGGTTTTGCAGATTAAGTATGATTTGCAGAAGGCACTTCAGCCCTTTAAAAGAGAAGATTGAAAAATAATATAGTCTCTGATGGAATTTACCACAGTGCTCTCAATCTTTAGCTGACAGATGTCTGATATTTCTATTGCTAACAGATCTTATTTTGATCCTGTAAGAACTATGATGAATTTTTTTAAAACATCAATCATGGTATCATCTTGATGTGCATCTTTTATTACCATTGCTATTTACAATTGCTTTTTCAGTGTAATTCAAATTTCAGTGATTAAAATCAGATAGCTGACTTAGAAAATATTAACTTCCTTTATGCTCTATCATTAGAACAGTTCTTCCAAGTTTAATACACAGAACAAAAAAATTACCCCTCTCCATACCCAGTATGTCCCCAATACAAAAAATCCCACATAACTATGTAAATTCAGAAAGCATTGATACTGTATTTGCTAAGAAGTACGTAGAAGGGAAAAAAACCCCAAATTGTCTACGGCAGGAAAAAATTCTGCTTTCAAAATAAGCCTATGAACTACTGGAGCTGTGGGTCTCATATCTAAGAAAATTTGTGAGAGCCAGCGCTGTAACAGGCAAGATTCTGTCAGCACTCAGAGAAGAAAACTTGTCAAGGCAAATGATGCAGTGACAAGGAAATACTCAAAATACATGAAGCAGAAAGAATCTGGAGTTTCAGAACAGGAAAAATGAGAATAAAAACTAAATAACATGTTATGGTCTCACCAGGTAACTTCAAACAATATAAGGAAATCTCCAGCAAGAACTTCATTTATACTTAACACAGTAATTCCTATTCTGAAGGGCCTTCGGTCAAAACAAATGACAGAAGAACATGACAGTAGTTAAATTATGACTTTAAGAACAGGTCCTCTGTATTTATACTGCTTCTTTACTGACTGCCTTTGACTTCCAAATTGTTTCAGGTGGCTATTCCCTTTTTACTAATATTTATGGATTCAAAGATGCACGTAAGGTGACATACTTGGGGAGGATAAAAAGCTATATATCTCATATCCCCTTGCCAAAGTAGATGCCTACCACTTGCTAGGCACAGCTCCTTGTCTGTCTCTATGCACCCAGACACTGCAATCTGATTGCCCCAGCTTCCACTGCAAAGCATGTCCTTCTGTAGGTGTCTAAGAAATAAAGCTGGTGATTTGCCAGCAAGCCCTGCACAAAGCTAGGCTAAAACCCTTCCCCGAAGGATCTAAGGGAAGGCACACAAGTGATCACGATCTCAGCAAAGCTTTCACAAAAGTAAGGATTAACTGCTGCCAAACAAAAGGCTTTCTCCCCCAGATCTCCAACAGGCAAGGTGTAAGTGACATAGTTATTTACCTGATCCTAAAACCTTCTCTCCCTCCCTCGGCTTCGCTATCCTACACTTGAGGGATATGACTGTAAAATGTAGCACAGAGAAGCAGCTGCTAAAAGAATGCAGTGCAACAACAAACTAACAACCCAGAACTAAAGCACTGCCCTGCCATCACCTGGAAAGAAGAGACAGTGAGTTGCCCAGTAAATGCCACACTATAAAGAAACTGTAGGCACTAATTTGCTTTCATTCTATAACAAAGCACAAAGGACTGAAAAGAAAACATGTTCTTTTCCCTTTGTAACAAGTTAGATGTTTAATTTCTGGTAATGACAATAAGTTGAGCACCAACACATACCAATTACTCACTGCTCACTGTAGCGAATACTTGTTACAGCCAGAACCACTCAATTACATCACCCAACAGTGAGGCACAGAAAATAAAGAAAAATTACCCTGTTTGCAAACAGGGAGAAAATTATATATAGTGTAAGGCCTAATTCCCTTACAGCATTTTAAGATGAGCTGACACTGCCACATTCTGTGTTCTCATGGCCCTCTAATAAAGCTAATCTTTCTGTTCAGCATCAAGCACACCATCAAAATGGAGCAAGTATCACTGAACATTATGAATATTATGCCATTAGCAAAACTAATGACGCATTATTTACATAGGAAGGCCTCTTACATTGCCTTTTACAAAAAGTCAAAACTGTCTCCAAAACCCTCCTCAATATCCATAACGCACACAGGGAATGCCTATCTGCCAATAGTGGCTTACCTGATCCATCTGCAGTGACCCACTTGAGGGGCAAAACACTTGTGCAGAATCCTTCTTTTGAATACAGACAGCTTAAAAAGGAGCAGGCCCAGGGAAGACTGTAAGCTATTTAAAACTCTTCCTTCTTTGCCTGGTGGAATCCTAGAGACTGTATGGTCTTTAAATTTGGAGACATTCCCAACTTAGCTCCTCCACTGATCAGCCACCCCTCAAGAATCAGCCAGTATACAGTGTAATAGCCATGGCAGTTTGAAGTCAGAATTGAGATTTGGACTTGGGAAGGAGCTGCCACAGTATCAGGCATCCTCAGAGCTTAGCCAGAGTCTAGTGGAATCCCCTTCCTATGTTTCTCTTCCTGTGTGGTAACCATGGAAACCACAAACATCCCACTACTGCTGTTCTCCGACATGAAGAACAATTTCTCTCAAAACTGCCAAGTTTTCTTTCTCACCTGCCTGCTCCTGGAAGGTTTCAGTGAACACCTTGTGATCCTGGTAACAATGATTTGCTGTCAACTTCCTCAAAAAAAGCCTGGCATGTTTCTAAGACTACTTCAAGTCCATGAGAACGAATTCTGGTTTTTTCCATCTTAAACATTCTGTGCTCCACTTTAGAAACATATTTTTATATATATGGGTACATAAAGAGGAGCCCTTGAGTCTCTGTCTGATGAGGAAGACCTAAAAATGGAGGTGGATCTCAGAGCTCTCTTTCAGCTCTTCTTTCAGCTTCAAAGAAAGAAAACTCTCCCATTCATTTTCATCATGTATCCCATTAATTTTCTTCATGAGCCTTGCAACAATTTGAAAGGAAGGGAAAAAATAAAATAGTAATGTTTCCTTTTCCATGCAACTGCTAAAAAAATGAAACATCTGAAAATGAAGTCAATACATTTTAAACTAGGTAAAAAAAAGTTTCAACAGTTTTAAACTTTTTGCCTCTGAGAATCGGAAGCGGGAAAAGAACAGCCACCACACACAAGCCCCAAGACAAGGTGGAACAGCCCAAAATACATAAGTAGACAGAATTTAGACAGGGAATTAACTGGCCCACGTTTGAATGAATAACACTTCAAACACTATATAGATATATAAACTGCCACCAGATGTCAGTACAGCCTAGAGAATTGCTAGTACAACCCCCTACTCCAGGCTGATAAGGATATTTATTTAACATTCCCCCCAACTCTCCAGATACACAAATCTAGCCCTTCCACAAGTCCCGAATGGAAAAAATCACACACGATGGATCCGATTTGCTCATTAGCAACCTAAAAAAAACCTAACAAAGCCATAAGAATAGGGCTAAACTTCTACTGCCTCAGGACAACAAGAACCAGCTTGATACTAAATAATCTGTAATGAAGGTTCAATGACCTCCTCTCTCAAGCTCATCAGATTCTCTAGCAATGGCATGAGCCTTGGCCCCACACATTCACATTCCCTCTGTTCCTAAATAGCTTTAGTCTCCTTAGATTATGCTGCAAAAGTGACAGGGAATATTTAGCAATGAGGTTGCTAAGCTAAATAAAGCTTTTCTGCAAAACAAGCATTACCATGTCTGTCTTTGTGCTACAGTACAGGCTCCCTCCACCTTCTCCCCATCTCTGATTTTTCACAAGAGTTGCAAAGGAAAGTATTTCCAGAGCATTCCAGGTGAGGTGATTTTGCTTTGGAACTTCTAACAGCAGACTTTCCCTAACTTCTTCACAGAAATAAACATATAAATATATGATTTCTTGATGGCAGAAATTCATTTCAGCAAGACATGTGGCATATAAACATTTTTTCTGCTCCATGTCCAAATTCGGTTACAAACTTGGCTACTAAATCTATTAACTGGAGAGGTTTCACAGGCTACTTAAAGAGCAGGCCTTACTTCAGACCATTAGTGCACAGATTAAAAAATAATCAAAAAAGGAAAGAAACCACTCTCCCACGCCAAACACATTCTGTATTATTTAGTCTCAGCAAGAATTCTCAGCTTTGCTAGTTTATAGATTGAGCTTCTTGTCCTAACAAAATCAACAAGTCTTACTTTGAAGCAAAAAATATGTATTAAGAGAACATCAGAAACTGTAGAAACCAAGAACAGAACTGTCAAGTGATTAAGAAACCTAATTTAAATTTTTTGCTTGGCATAAAACTACTTAATGTTTAGTGACATCTTGATTTCTATTTTGTGAGAAATATTCAGGTATGCAAAGCAACATACACTGACCTGTGGAAGTTTACATCAGGAAAACCTGCTTGCCTAAGAGTTAAGAAATCATGTTTATATCTTTAATACTGGCTTACTGCACGGTCTTACAAAAACTTACTTTATTTTCTGACTAAATGCAATCAACTCAGTGCATGTATATTCTTAAGCCAAATAAAAAGAACTTTAAAAAGTTATATAATTAAAAGAAACTTGGTGAGTTAAAAACCATGAACAAAAAAAATAACTTTTTAGGTCAATGGTGAAGAAAAGAACTTATTGAAGTATCTGTCTTGCCTTATAGGGCCATTTCAGCACAGCTTTGAGGATTTAGCTTTAGTTTCAACCCTTTCACACTCTTAGATTTCCTTTGTAAAGTTTCGTATCTCAAATTGAATAAAATTGGGAGAGCAACAGAAATACAGATACACAGAGGTTTTTTCTGAGCAATTACATTTTCTTAATGTAGCTTGATAACTTGGGATAGTAATATGAAAAAAAAAAAAGAAATAAAAAGCAGAGAGGCAGCTTCCTGAAAGACACATAATTTTGAAGGGGGGATGGAGTACAAAGTAAGTAAGTCTATAAGTACATCTATAAGTTGAGCAGCAGCAAATGCCAAAAAAGAATGTAATGTATATTGCTTCACAGGAAACCCTCAAACCACTTAAAGTAGAGCACCTCTTAATTTCATACCTAAACTAAGCCTTGGAACCTCCCTTCAATTCAGGTGAGCTTTGTAGTCTCAGAAGTTTCTCCTAAAGGAGTCTAATCATTGGCTCAAGTGGAAAGGCAAGGTTTGTTGCAAACCTAAGTGCTTAATTAAATAGAAAAACTATAAGCATGTTTCACCTTGCTTTTGTGTTTCATTAGGAAACCTCTCACAATTCCTATTTTGTTCCATACAACTGCACGTCTTCGTCAGGTTAAAACAAGAGGTAATTTATGTGCACTCTCTAAATTGGAATTTTTAATTCCTGAGTCTTGGCTCTAATTGCAACAAGGACCCTTGAGGCTCATAGTTTCTCTCTGTTAACTTCCCTCCCTCAAATTCCCTACACATAAACACTTGTTTCTACAACAGCTCTTCTACAAGTCATTTCCCCCCCCTCTTTTGCACATGTAAAACATGCAAAAACCAAACCCAAGTGTCTCAGTTTTCCACATGCCACTTGCTCAGAGAGAGTTCATTATGTCCAGATGATAAGTACTATTCCAGTTACTCTCTATTCAGGAAATCTCAAGAATGTTACCAGCATCAAGAGTACATGACTCAACAGCCAGCTTGCACACTATGCCAGAAGAACAGGATTTCTGGCTCCTTTCACCCAAGAAACGTAACTCCTTCAAAATCTAAGTTTTAAGAACACAAAAAAGAGCTTTAGCTTCGGCAGAAGTAAAACTGCAAAGATGCACTTAAAAGTTACTGAAAGTTCACATCAGCAGCAAAACTCAAGTAGAAAGAAGCTTCCAGTCAGTTACTATTTAGCACAGCTTAATTTCCAAAAATCTTTTAAAGTTTACCCTTGAGTGCCAAAGGGATTTTTGGATTCTGCTCTACATTACCTAAATTATGTGCAGCTAGCTTCTAGCATTTCCTGTGCACCCACCAAGCAGTTAGCTCTGCTACTGAATGCACTATGGCAAATGGCATTCAAGCTGTGAGGCTTTGACAGAGGCTGGCATTCCAATAGTTACATGGCAGTATGGGCATGGCCGTGCACATGAAGAATGGTGGACACATTTTTGTTTCTCAATGAAAAAAGTTCTAGTTAAAGATACTTTTAGAAAAGGGAAATTGCCAGTCTGAAATGCTGTCATTTCTACATGGACAAGTAGGAATGATGCTTGGCACTATGCTTGAAATACTTGTATATTTAATTTTTCTTGCAGATGTTGGCTGGTGAGTTCTGTAATATTCACAAGTAAGAATTAAGCAATGCAGGAAGCATCTCCTATTGCTAGTGTCTTATGGTTACTATAACCATGTTAAAATAGTTATGTTTGTTCATTTGTTTTTAAAGATATTACCTTTTCAAGGACTTACAAATGAGTTTAATGGCAAAGTATGCATTATTAGGGAATTTTAATCCTTTAATTATTTTGCCTCTCTTAGATGACTCAATTCTTTAAATACCCAGATTTCCATTTCATCTCTAAGCACAGTAGTTGCCTTAAGTTTCACTTTCCTATTTACATCCTAGATCTTCTTCATGTTAACTTAGCAAACAGTGCTCTTGCCGAAGTCCAAAGATATTTGCACTATTCCATCCCTGTGTATTTTAAGTGGCCAATCTTTTCTGTGACAGTCCAGAACAAGGTCTTCTATTCTGTCACCTCCCTCCTTCCTTCTTAATCATAAGATACTCCATTTGGTTTTAGACTGGAGATCCTTAAAAGCTCTTCTGCATGTTCAATCTGGGTAGTTTACTTTGCAATATAAAAAACCTCGTCCCCTTGCCCATGGTCCAGAAAACTGCCTCTACACTGAGTCCAATGGCAAACATGAAATCTTTAGTCTCTCTATCACTTAAAAAAAAAAAAGTCTGCTAACTCTAACACATCATGAATACTTGCAACTCCACAGACCTAGCCAAACACCCAGTTTTGCAGATTCTTTATGCATAAAATATAAATTGAAGTCCTTTCAACTGATCCTTACATTTCCAGCTCATCCAGCAACTCTTCTTCCAGGTTCACTTTTGCATTCTCCAGTGAAGGGAAGGTAAAAATCTTGCTGTGACTGGAATAGATTCAGCAAACTACTGCCAGAAAGAATACTCTAAGAAATCTTTATATCCTCTTAGGGCCACCTGTCCCTTCTCAGCTGAATCAAACAGCAGCCACTGTCATGGTCTAGGCCTATAGAGATCTGCAACCTTCCTTGTCCTTAGTAAGCCTTTATCTCCAGTATCACACAAGGACAGACTTGGCACTCCACATTACAGTTCCTATTAAGGTTCATTCGTGCTTTCTTCTTCACTGAGTCTTAACAGAAATGTGATTTGCACTCCCACAGTCTCTCTCAGAGTCCTCCTCCTCACACTGCCTACAGTACCAGTCCCACCAGTGCTGCCTTGCCCCATGCTCCACCCATTCATGGGGAGGTTCATGTACCCACTGTGATCCAGAACTGTGGCAGGGACTTCACAGAAATCCTGGTGCTATGCACCACCCCATGCTGAGGTCACACCAAACATCTGACTGACAACTTATGGAGTCATTTAACCCATTTTCGGTTAAGGCTGACTAAATAGCAACACCAAAGAAAAATCTGACAGAAAAGAATAGTCATTACTTGAAGCAGCAATGCTGAAACTGAAAAAAAAAAAATTCAATAACAAAATCACCACTTGACCATGAAGACAGTAAAAAAAAAAAAAAAAACTCACCTGAACGTATTTCCCTTTCTCCTAAATAGGCAGCAAACTCAAAACTTCTTTTGTAGTATTTCAGTGAGGCTCATCACTATGGTATGTGAGCAACCCAAAGAAGATCAAATTGCTCATCTGTATTAAACAACAGTTGCTGCAGGTTGAAAACAAGCAGGGCTTCAGTTGTACAGAAACTCAGCTGAGGTTTCTGTTTGGCAAAGATGATGTATTTGAAACAAGGCATGGACCCAGATTCCATTTGATATGGTTCTTCCTGATGCATAGATTTCAGGTAAATTCAATAGCTCCTCTCCTTCCCCTCTACGGAACAAAAACTTTTCCTTCTGTGTGCTAACAGGATTAAGTGTCGCATTTAAATTTCATCAAACTCCACTTTGTTCTCTGACCCCCTCTCTGAATTAGCAGGCTGCTACTGAAGCAGGAACGCCTTCTCCTGCTCGTTAACATCAGGGCCACGCTGTGGCTGGGATCCAGGCTCTGTTTCCCTGCAGAGGATACAGCTTCTGTGGAAGTGAACAATCTCCAGCAAAAGCTTAACACATCGTCCCATTTCCTCTGCTGGAAGGGAGTCTCCCAGCTCATGCTCTGAACAAACAGAGTCCTGGAGCCAGCCCATGGACAGTGTTTACAGAAACAGCAACGTCACCGATAGGACGGATTCGGATACTTTGCAACAAAAATAGTTTGAAAGAAAAGAGAAGCAGCAGTATTTTTTTTCATGAAAAAGTAGTAAATTAAGCATTAGTCAAATGCTGATACTTTTTTTTTTAGCTATTTTATATGGAGGCTTCCTTAAAAACCACATATATTTTACTGTGGTTAAAGTAATTCTAATGCTGAACAAAGGAACTAAGAAGTATCAATTTAGCAGCAGTCCTATATTTCCATCCCCACCTCTTCTCTTGCTGCCTAACTTCCACATGTGCACATGAGGGGCCTAAGTCATGCCAGTATAAAATAAAGGAACACTTTTGTTCTTGTGAGATTTTTTTTTAATGCACTGAAAAACTTATGACTAGCCAAACTTTGTGAAAATAAAAGGGACCTAAAATATTTACAAAGGTCCTGGACCGTCTGTAATTCTTCATACATGGACTTTGACAACCTTATTTAATTAGTATCAACCTCTCACCACTTAGCATGCTGCTAAGTATTAGTCTATTTTTATTTTATTTATTTTAAGGAAGTGGAACAATACGGTGATCATCAAAAATAGTACATCAAAATAGTACATGTTGTACCCTGTACTTAAACAAATAAATACAGAAAACTATAATCCAAGGGTAGGATATATAAATATAAACTCTAATTTTCACAAAGTTCATGAGAATTATAACTTTTGGAAAACCCAGTCCATCTGGTAATTGAAGTGGTTTCAATCTCACAGTTACTAACACAGGAATGAAGCAAAAAGCTGCTCTCAGCATGCATTCTGCCAACCAATCAAAGTTGTAACATCATATGGTCAATGTATAATACAAGGCAAACAGGCACAAGAGAAAAAACGCACCACACTTGTTTCTACCTCACTTCCAGTCCTACAACCTGCCTGGTGACTGAGAGACACAGCTGGTATGGAGCAAGAGGCAAAGGAGTGTTGGTGAGAGAAAATGTGAACATTCGGGCTCCGTCCAAAGAGCAGGAAGGAAGAAATTCGAGGGTCAGCTGCAGAAGATAAGGGCACAGACAGGCTCCAGCACAAGAATTTTTGTAAGTAAATGGCTTGGCAACAGAAACAATATCTTAAAATGTTTCTGTGCCCAGTGCCTCCCACATTGAAGCTGCTGAATCTCATTCTGTTCCCCTCTCCATGGCTGTGAATTGTGCTAACATGGAATGGTGCTACTAACATCCAGAGCTTCTCTCTGTACAAAAATGCGAAGGCTACTTCTCAGAAAACCTAATTTGCAAGAAATCTCTTCTAGATCCCACCAAACAATTGACAGAGGCTTTGCTTTCTTTCACAAGTCTTAAACCACCAGGAAATCTTAACTGCCACACAGGAAAATAAGAAGGTAAAGTAAAATTTAAATAAATAGAGCAACTGCATACAGTTCTGCCTGTGCCCTTTCTGGTTAAAGATGAGGGCAGGCAGCTAGTTATTTCAGACAGACTCCATATTAACTTCCTGACCAAGCTTAGTGAAAGCCTGCCAAGTATCAAAGGGAGAAGAAAGGGATGTAAGCAGCTCGGATACTTCCTTTCTAGAGATATTTTTTACCAGTGCTGCAATTCTACAGGTCTTACTGAGGGAACTGATGTGTTAGGCAGAACTTAGCAACATCCTGATTTTACCTTCTGTGCTGAACACAAACCCAGAGAGGGCTGATGGCAAGTGGTACACAGGCTGTTTGTTAGGAGGCTATGTAAAATAGGGAGAACACCTCGTGATGGTGATTAAAAGGCCATGCTGACTACTTTCCCTCCCAGCCTGACTTATGTTTCTAGCTAGACATACTCTACTTTCTCTTTGAGGCTGCAGCAACTGACCTTTGTCTGCTCACAGCCCCAGCAGGCTGCACAAACTGCACTGAGGTTACCATGGACAGTGTAAGAAATTATTCTGCCATCGCCATTAGACACTTCAGCAGAGGCCAAAACCCAAATTTTAGATGCATAGTAATATATACAACCTCTTCATAACAAAAAATCTGTCCTGATGCTGCTCATGCCAGTGCAAGGAAACTTTGTTCCCTGGAGCACAGCTCAGTGGCACCTCCTGCCAACACAAGAGAGGTGCCAAGACATGCTAAAACAGGAACCAAAGAGGAAATTGAGTTCAGATTTTAATTTTTTAAACAAAAAAGTCCTTCATTCTGAAGTGATAAATGTGGAAGTGAAGATTAAATGATGTTCAATTTTACATCACATGTCTTCAAATTCTTTGGAAAGGTAGAAAGTTGACACAAATCTTCTGCATTAGAATTAACTGCAGTAACAGTAATTTCTGTGAGAATTTCTGAAAGCACACACTTCATTTTCTAAAATGCAAATATTTCGCTCCTTGCTCAAAGTGTCTTGAGGCTTAAAATAAGAGCAGATATAAACCACAGTAAAAACCTGTAGTATATACCAGCCTCCAGTCATTACTGCATTCAAGATACATTAGTTACATTTTTGGTCAGCTCAAAGAAATGTTTGTCCCACCAGCTGATATTTCTCTCCTAAGAGGAGAAAACTGGTTCCACAAATCCATTCCAGCAAATTAAAGAGTATTAGCAACATAAGCCAAAACGTAATCAAATCAGAGTGATGATTTATTGCTTATAATGAAAACTAGATGATTTGTACCTTCAGATGTTCTTTTCAGTAAAAATATGATATTCTGCAAGATATTCCATAAGAGAGTTCAAGAAATTTAGTGCAAACTATTTCTCAGTATTTGAAATATGTCACAACTCTGATTTTAGTTCATGATGCAATTTTAGCACATCCTGTTTCTAATCATGTATTTCACACAACCTAACAGATTTGCTGCAACCACAGAAACATCAGTTAAAAATTACTTACTTCTAAAGCAAAAGTGCTTTATCTGTACACGTTCTACTAGAAGCTGCTGAATCTCTAGGAACAAGGATACCTCCCCAGTATCCAAAACAGACAGGAGACACTCTACAGATGCAATTAGGAGCATTTTCTTGTTCTGTAGCTTTCATGAAGGAGAAGGCTTATGACATTACCTTTAAGTCAATACACCCAGCAAGTGTTGTCTGCCATCAGTTCAGAAAACTTCTCTGCAAGAGAAGCACTGACAATGATGTGACCAAGTCTGACCACCCGTGTCCCACAATGTCAGAGAGTAAGTGCCAGAAGTCTGAAGGACTTAAAGCACCAATACCCTTTCTAGAAATATTTTTAATCTATTTTAGCTATGAGAAAATGAGTACACTTACATGGTCAAGAGGAGCTGTAGATAAGCACTTGTGAACTCAAGGCAGTGTGCATCTCAGAGAGCACCCAGGTAGGGATACTTAAGCTTCAGCCCTGCTGTACAAGAACCTTCACAAACAGCAAAGATTCAGTTGGCAGTGGAGAAAACTGACATATAAAATCACAGAAAAGTGGAAGGCAGGCTTTGACCTGGGTCCAGCTGACACTAGTGCAAGGAAGATGATTTCCAAACCTTTATTTCATGCTTGCAGCTTTTTGCCTGTGTCTGAAGAGGAGCACTTACACTTTCCCTTACTGTATGTCCACTTGGCAGTATAAGGGCTAAACCAGTCTTACATCCGCCATACTGACAGAAGATTCAAAACATTCTAAAATAGCATTGTTCTCATAAGCACCAACTGCAAAATGCCTGAGGCAAAAACGTGTCAAGTTCCAAATTGTAATTATTCAAATCCTGTACTGAAACACTCACGTTCTCCTTTTCCTAAAGTCACTTTAATTCTGTTTTACTAACGTGAAAAACCTGCAGATCTTCCTCATCAGGAGGAGAATGCTCAGATTAGGAAACTTGATCCATTTTTTCAGTATGGGTTCACATCTCCTATACAATTGGATTTTCAGCTCAGCACACTGACATGGAAGGAACTGTAACAGAAAAAAAAAAAAATCTTTTAACAAAGCTGGTATCTGCAGTCAGTTCTTCCCAAGAATGAAACACCCAACTTTCCAGGACAGCACCAGATATATTTGTATAAAATATCTTTGTGATAGAATTGAACAAAAGAACAACAAGGCTTCTTTACAGATTTCCTCATACAAGACATGAAATCCTTCTGTGTAGATAGTTGCTATGGTGCAGACTTAAGAGGAAAAAGAGGGGAGATCAGACTTCTTGTTTACAGGTTTCCAATATGCTCCACTTGATCCATCTTGAAATTGAAACCCTTTAGCTTCCTGTCTTTAGGCTGTCAGATGGTAGAGAACAAACACAGTGTTAGCAACTTCACAAAGCTCCTGCATGTTCTGCACAGAGCTGGAGAAAAACATCCACATGGATTAGGCAACAGACAGGAGGCACAATATAGTTTCAAAGAGAATAAAAGCCATACTAAATCCTGAAAGACTTATTCAAGGGAAAAGAGACTTACTCTGAGAATGAAATGCCAGATTATCTCTGAACATTGTCAACACTTCACCACAGTGTAACACGGCATGGATCTATACAAAAAGACACCATTTTGACATTCTCAGGCAAAATCCTGATTCTTCTGAGAACTTCTTACACAGGTTTTAACCCAACAGGTAGGCCAGTCTATTTACAGATTCAAGAAGAGTAAGACAAAAACACTTAAGAGTAGGATTCAACTCTCAATTAGATACCTAAACCATGCAGTCCTATACAGTCTAAAAAGCCTACAGAGAGATCCAGCTTACTCTACAGCAGACATTTGAGGTCTAATTAAGGTATCTGGACATAGGTAACTGTTGACAGTTTAAATGCCCTGGCAGTTTCACCTCAATTCCAGTTGCCTGCCCTGTAAACCTTGTATCAGCATTATGCAATTTTTACCATTGCTTTAGAGATCCGAGCTGCCACTTAGTTCAGGCAGGTGACCAGAGCGCTACGACCCAGGCATCACTGACTCTACCAAGGACATTGTCACCAGCTATGAAGACAGACAGCACAGAAACTTGGTGCAAAAGTATAGAACTGAAATGTTCTTTATCAATCATGAACAGAATGCATCCTTTATTCTTTTGACAATTGATAAGAATAAAGCTATCACTTGATGAATACTCACAATGCACTTTATTGTGGTTTGGGGCTATGCCAGAGATCAGGCCTTTGCAGTCACTTCTTTAGGTCTTAAAGAAGTTTCCAAATGTAACTTCTTCCCTAGAACCCTTAATAACTTGCCAGAAGATTAAACTAGAGCCTTTTTGCCTCAACCTTCTATATAACCTGTCTCCATGAACTGCCTTAACCAACTTTTTTTTAGTTTGGCATATAAAACCCACTCATACAGAACAGGTTAGTTCTTCCATTCAGTCAGTGACCAGTCTGGTTCTGTCATATATTGAGCTTCCACTAAACATCCAGGGTAAGGTAGAGGCAACCACGTGACCCAGGACAATTCCAAGGCGTAAGAACTAAATTATGCAGTCTTTCTAAAAAAAGTATAAAATTCCTCGCACGGACAGAGATGCCTTTAAAGACCTCCAGAGGGAGATCCTGTCTAATTTTTGGCATTTAAATTGCTTTGAACATCCATCTTAGGCATTATCAGTGGCAACACAAGCATCTTGCTACAGCCTGAATATTCAGCTCAGTCAGGCCAGGAATACAAAACTCAAAAATAGACAGAAAAGGAAACAAGGTCTGTGACAACTTTCAAATTCTGTGGCAGTTTTCTTGCTCTCTATAGACTGCCATTTATTTATTCCCTGCCCCCAATGCTTCTCTTTGTCAAAATCTATTTCTCTTTCTTTCCCTGGTTACTATTTGCACAAAGAGTAAAAATAATATTTTCTATATTGTCACATATGCCTGAGAAGTTTAACTAATACCCCAAACCATTTACCCCCCACTGTTAGAAAACAGCCTAAACTGAAACAGTAGCATCTAATCTGTATTTGTGCTACTACCAACACCACTAAAAATTTAAAGAAGAAAAAAATAATAATTATTTAAATGTGGAGGGTACTGGCCTAGACTTCTTTCCATTATTTTTTGGTTCTTCTATCTTCTGGGATTTGTTTCCAAGGGAAGATAATTATCGCCTGGCTGTTAACCCAGAATCCCTCCTGACTGTGTTCTGCTGACAGAAATCAGATCTTCACTCAGGCCAGACTGCAACAGAACAACTACTAAGTTTAAAACACTGGAGAAAGTATTGTCCCTTCATGTTTACAGGCACACTTTCCCATTTAACAAGCATCAGAATGATTCTGCTAATGTAGCTAAAACCCAATTCTCACATCTTAGAGATAAGGGATACTGTGCAAGAAAGGCATCCAGTGCTTCTATAGCTATACTTCTTACACACAATCCACCCAATAGTAAGAATATTTAAGAGAGGCACATAGTTCCCATGGAGAGAGAGCTGAGATATTGTCAGATTTTATTCCAAATCTACTGAAAACAGAAGAGCTTTTGCCAAGTCAATTTTGGCAAGTGTTTCCAGCACTATCCTGTCTTGCCAAACTGCATTTAGATTTTGCTGGACTTATTTACTTGTTCAGTATGCTCAGAGAACTATTTGTTGCTGTGGAGAATTTGGCTTACTTTGGAGACCTGGGACAACATTTAAAAGATGAATCAGAGACTGAGCAACTTAGGAATTTGATCTGTTAACCTCAACTCACAGCAATAGCGCATGCGAAGTGTTAGAAGTAATCCATAGTGCAGCTACTTTATGTGTGACACCAGCCACCTCTGAACTCTCAAATGACACTTTTAACATGCAGTTTTTATATAGCCAAGTTCTATCCCTCTCAAAATACCATCCAACACAAGTAAGATGACGCTGATGATCCTCTTTAGGGGTCAAAACAGCACAACCACGTTTTATAAAAAAAACCATCAGCATTCTTTGCTGACTGCAAAGAATCCTTCGAAGGCTTGATTTTCAGAAGACATCAAGCATCCAATCTCCCTCTCTCAAACACAACGGTACAGCCTTAAGGGTACCCTAAGTTAAAGGCTGATCCCTCTCACGCTGTTGTCCATACCCTCACTCCCCACAGAGCTGGTCAGTGCTCTGCTTCCATCCTGTCACTGAGGCATGCAGGAATGCTTTTGATCAGATGCATCAGAGGTACACTGGTGACATATTTTGCCTGAAAGAGTCATGCTCTACTGCCCAACACAAAAAACTGACTGAAAATATTTAAGTATTTCAAAAATGTTATCTGCAGCACTTGTTTTCAAGTTTTTGGTACTGTTTCTCCCATGCTTGTCCATTCCACATTTTCTGCTTTACTAGCTTGCTTTTTCTACTTTTTTTTTTTTTTTTTTTTTACTGAGCCAGAAATTCATTCTTCATGTTTCCCTCTATCCCCCCATCTCCTGGCACTGCCCGCTGCCTTGCAATAGAAGGCAACCTAGCCTTCCCTTTTCCAACACAGAAGCTAAGTACTAGGTCACAGCCACGGTCCAACTATCCTCAAAGCCCATACTGGCTTGAAAAAAGTAAAAAATACCCCTTAGGCTTACAAAGTGTCACTTTTCTGACTCATCATTGTTATAAATTCAGCCTGGAGGATATGTAAACATACCCTACACTTCTGATTTCTAAAGGTGTACATGTTTGGTTGCATGCAAGGTGAACAGTACCACCTTGCTTCCCAAGAGATAGCAGCACCCGACCATACGATCCATTCCCATCTTCGTTGTACTTTTCCAATATTTAATTCACTTGCAAACTTACAGGATTTCTCTAGAGAAAAAAAAACAAGCCAAGTGAAAATAAAGAATCAAAGCCCACCATTCTCCACCCCAGGGAAACATACCACTCAGTAACTACTCTTCATCAATAGTTTTAAATCTGTTCACCAAATTATAATCCCCCTGATACAAAATATATAGACTTTTTAATGTTTCAGTTTTTTCTATCAGGACATTAGGGCTTCCAAATCCAATATAATGGAATTTATGATAAAGGCGGCTATCAATCTGCTTGACTTAACATGAAATAAAAAGACAATATAAGAAGTGAGTTCTGTTTCTGGTAGAATCTAGTCAACTTAACTACTTTGTTCCAAGTCCTATTTCAGTATTTCTGCCCAAAACCACGTCAAGTTGACAGTCTATAAGCAGCCATAAACTCTACTTATCCAGTTAAGACCTGGCACAATTTCGTTTCCATCTGTAATCTGGAGTACATTCATTTTAGATTAGCAATCCACAGAGTTTTTATATTGCTCCTCTCCAATTCCTTGATACAAGTTATTGGCATCTTCTAAGCTATGTCCTGTTTTAATAGCTGTTGCTAAACATCCTCCTGGCTTGCTAAAGTTGAAAGTATGCCATCAACATTTGTATCTGACTACGCCCCAGCTTTTTAATCACAAGCCTGACAAGTCTATAAAGTATTGTCTTTAAGCACTTCTATATAATTTTGACTTCTACCTGATCATGAGCACCACCATTAAAATCCTTTTGTGTCTAATAAAAAGCTTTCTTTCTTTCTCTGACGGTCCAGCTGTCCTCCCTCCATCCATGACATTTTCTTACTAATTTTATACATTGCTTCATTATCTGCTAATTTATATTCATGGAATAAAAGCTGACAGACATCTATTTAGGGATTTCTTGGGGCAGGAGGAAGGGAAAGAATATTTTAAAGCATCGTTTCCACTTCTATTCTCAGGCATTTTATCTTTTCTATCTCCCTTGATTGTGGATTCTTCCACGACTAGTAAGATTTTTGTAAGCCATTCAAAAGTGCTACACTTTTTCAGTTCATATTTCATCTTTCCCCTTGTGTTGTTCAAAAGCTTTCTACCTTTTGAATTCCTTCCTTTGAGGAAAAAATAATGAATTCATCTAACTACAAACGGACTTCTACGAGCAAAGATATGTACACCTGAGGTAGTTATCCCAGACTGACTTTGAAGCTAAAGGAGGGAAACAGCAGGGCAACTGGGGACAAGCCATCCCATTCCTAAAAACATATCTAAAACAAAACACATAAAATTGTCATGTAAAAAGGCCTCTCCTTATTCATTAATGTAAGCCTAGAACAGTGCAGCTCAGACATACTTAACTACTGCACAGCCATAGTAAGTTCAGCAATATGAAGGCTTATCATAGGTATTTCCTACTAACAATTAGGATCCCCACAGAGTACTCAAAGGTGATGATAACCACACTAATCCTCTTTTAGAGACAGAGAAATTACATATCTAGTCGTTTTCCACCTTAAGACACGACCATATTTATTTTCAGAATGTTAATAATTCCTATTAGTTTCTTTGGAAAGGGGCTTCTGCAGTCATAAAATAAGCATTTCTGAGGTACTTCACTGATTCACAGATACCTGTATTGTTGACCTGTCAAATGGCTGCCTTTGCTCAGAACTGTACATCTGCAGGGTCATAGCCCTGGGCCTCATCTAACAAGCTCTGCAGAATATAAACAGGCATTTCAAACAGCCTGGCCTGTGTCTTTCAAGTATTTGTGAAGATGCTTCTGTACATGCAAGTTTCTCTTAGGAGAGCTGGAGAAGGTTTAGCAGATAGGACATTGTGCCAACTCTGCAGAGCCATGTGGGTGCTGCTTTAGCTTTATGTGCTTTTCCC
Organism: Petroica traversi; assembly: GCA_025920805.1. Taxonomy (NCBI): domain Eukaryota; kingdom Metazoa; phylum Chordata; class Aves; order Passeriformes; family Petroicidae; genus Petroica; species Petroica traversi. The sequence goes on along the minus strand of JAHLSL010000046.1, from coordinate 8,357,030 downwards.
TCTGCTCCTAGCTGGGTCTTGCCCTGCAAATCTAGGACCTAAGCTAGTTTCTGTGCTTTCACTGCTTTCCATGCATCACACTGAAGCTCCAGTTACTGGCTGGAGTGTCTTAAGGGACATCACTACTCAAACGAAAAACCAAAACCTCTTGAGCAGATATGATTTCAAGGAGATAGCAAGTGAATGTGTCTCACAAAGGTTTTCTGCCATTTCATTACTGTTTAGTTTAAGCTGTCAACAATCCCTCTGTATGTTTTGAAAACATTTCAGGATGTCGATGAGGAACACTTATTGTTAGAGAATTAATCACTACTGTGAATACCAAAATCATATGCAATACCTAGAAAGGCTTTAAGGTTACATAGCTTTCAACAATCAGAACAGACAAAGTTCACAGATCATTCTAGCCTGCATAAATTAAATTGCTGACACACTAAGATCCTTGCTCTAAAGGAACAGCAGCATTTGTACCTAATGCAGGTAAACTAAGTATTAAGCTGCTTTGTTTTGTTCAAACCACTAATTTCTGAGCAAGAGCTTTAGATGAGCACATATCACATTGAATAATGTCACCAATTGCAGGCAGAATGCTAGCAATTAATTGTATTAAGAAACTGTAGAACACAAGCTAGTTTACTCAGCACAGCATGCACATCTAGGCAATGGGTAGAAAAAAACCCAAGCCATTTGCCCAGCTTCCTTTGCCTCTTTCTTCTCCTCCTTCCCTGATACAGGTATGTGTATGTGTGCATACACACAGATGTAAACCCTCCCTAATAAATATACAAATATATATATAGAAACATTAAGGACGTAGAAGTTGTTGTGCAGAATGGTGAAAATCTTTCTGGAGGAAGTAAAATGTTTTCACCATTCTGCACAGAACAAAGCAGAGAGCTTCCCCAGAAATAGCAGCACACATTAGAAATGCAGCTATCAACTCTGCAATGTCAACACTGCAATATGAAAATATTAATCCTACTCTCCAAGTATACAGAAGGTGAGGAGGGCAAGAGGAAAAAGAGTACTATAAACATTACTGTAAGAACATCTCTTAACAGCCTACGGCCTTCAGCATAGTGCACAAACTCTTCCAAAAGCTTTTACTACAACAAAGTAGTTAAAAAGCTTGTTGACTGAGTAACCTTTTATTTCTGAGACCAAGGAAAATGGATTGAAAAGGATTGAAAGAGTTCAGGCTCATAATGGAGTATAATAGCATTACAGAACAACTGGATGTGGGAGTTTTTTCATGTATAGGCTGTGAATGAAGACAAAAGCGAGCAGTTTAAGGTGCATCGAATGAATAAAGGTGAGTCAAGGAAATGCAAAGAGATGAGTGATATGGTGAAAGCAAAGAGACAAGAGATCTCTGCACAGCATCCTTGAGAGTTAAAAGCAAGTCCTCTGTCCTTACACAAGATGAGTTACAAAAGGAGTGCAGTGAAGAAAACAGAATGATTCAAAGCTCCTCCAGGTCGATGCTCAAAGACCTACTGCTGACTGAAATACACCTGGATGCCCAAAGGAGATTGCAAAAAAAACTGCTCTGGGCAACATCCCTCTCTTTCACTGACAGTCTTGCCTTGCTACAGGCAGTAGTTCTTGAATTAATTTTCTACGCTCTGCACTCTGAAAAGAGGTATGTATTTAATCAAAGGATGTACAAGGAAGGGGGAAGAAAAAATACTTCAGCAACATAAGCCAAAGTTACAGAAAGTATTTCCAATTTATTCACAAGAAAAATCCAAGTGCCAATAACAGGAAGCCTGAATTGGAGGAAAATGCTGGCTATCCCTATTAAATTAAGAGACGTATTGTTAAATAAAAGCATCTATGTTGACATCCACAGCTAAAAAGATGCCTCAAGCTATCATCTGGAAAAACACTATGTCACTGCATGGCACGTGGCTTCCTTCCCATATCCTTTGTTCATTTACTTGTTTCATAATAACTATTTGAAGCTTTAGGAAAAAACCAAAACAGCCTGTATATGTGAAGAGAAAAAAATGGAGTTCATGCATCTTGAAAAAAGTTATATGCCAAATTCAGCTCAATTCATTTCAACTCAAAAAAATCATCCTCTCCAATTCCGATTTTTTTAGTGATACAGGATTACTTCATCTTCTTTTATTCTGTTTCTAAACAAAACAAGCATATTGTTTAATGTCTATTTCATATATAACTAACAACGAGAGCTTCTCAAGAAACATGGTGATTAAACACTCACTTTCCAAGCAAGGAGTTAAAGCATGTATCTGAACAATATACAGTTTTGAGTGTAGCTTGAGTAGGAACAGCAGCTCAGTACCAAAAGCTTTTCATTCACATCATCTGCTGTATTTTCTTTGTAACAAGTGCATATGTAGGCAGATGGATTGTGCCATTTCCAACAGTAGCCCTGTCATTTTAAAGATTATTTCCATAAACAGCATGCAGATGTAAATAGTGCTGGATGACTCTCCTCTTTTACTTCCCTCCTTCCTGGTTGGCAAACACAACTTCCACAGACCCCTCAGACAAGAGCTGTCTCTTTCAAACAGGGCTGGGGAGCAAAGAAGCTTTTTAAGAACACGTTGTTAACTCGGTAGATGGGTGAAGAGGGCTTGGCTTGACTTGACCTATCCAAACCTGAAAACCAGAGCCTGAAAACAACACTCTGCCCCCTCAGGGAGACAGTGACCTCAACAAGTACCAGGTAAGACAACATACAACAATATTTACCGTAAGACAAAGACAGCACCCAGCTGTTATTCCAGCCGAAAATAGGGGCCACTGCTCTAACACTCTTGTACTGGGTTTGCATGGCCAGGTTTTGGTAGCAGTGGAGACTACAGGGGTGGCTTCTGTGAGAAGCTGCCTGAGGCTTTCCCCATATCTGGCAAAGCCAAGACAGGCAGCTGTGAGATGGACCTGCTGCTGGACAAGACTGAGCCTGTCTGAGAAGGCAGTAGTGCCCCATGATAATATATTTAAGAAGGAAAAGAAGTTATTGAGCAAAACTAATTTGGCTCAAAGAAGAAAGGTGTGAGAATGTGAGAGAGGAACTACACAAACACCAAGGCCAGTGGAGAAGGAGAGGGAGGAGGTGCTCTAGGCACTGGAGCAGATTCCCCTGCACTCTTGGGGATGCAGAGATCCACTCACAACGCATGGAGGAGACCCACACTTGAGCAGGTGGAAGCCCAAAAGATGCTGTGACCCTGCTGGAAGTCTGTGCTGGAGCAGGCTCCTGGCAGGGACCCAGAGACCTGAGGAGAGAGAAGCCCATGCTACAGGAGCAGGTTTCCTGACAGGACCTGTGACCACTGTGGAGGATCCACACTGGATCAGGCTGTGCCTGAAGGACTGCACCCTGCAGAAAAGTGACACACATTGCAGCAGTTCATGAAGAACTTTAGTCCACTGGAAGAACTGATACTGGAGAAGTTCATGGAGAAGTGTCTCCCATGGGAGTGATCCTACGCTGGAGCAAGGGGGAAAATTCCTCTCCCTGAGCACCATCCGGAACAATCCGTGATGAATGTAGCCACCATTTGCCCCCCTCTCTTTGCCACTGTGGGGGAGGAGGTAGAGCCTGGGAAGAAGGGAGGGGTGGGGGAAGGTGCTTTTAATGTTTATTTTACTTCTCATTATGCTGCTCTAATTCTGAATGGTAATAAATTCAATTAATATCCCCAAGTCAAGTCTGTTTGCCTGTGACCGTACTTGGTGAGTGATCTCTTTCTGTCCTTATTTCAACTCATGAACCTTTTGTTTTATTTTTGTTCCCCATCCAGTTGTGGAAGGCAGTGATAGAGTGGCTTTCATGGGTGCCTGGCATCCAGCCAGGGTTAAACCACCATAAATTTTTCTGAAGTTTAGCCCTAGCAGTTTTTAAGAGGTAGTTGGCAGAAGAGCAGGTTACGTGTCTGAAGCTGTTTTTTATGAAGAAAACTCATGTGCATGTAGTGTGACTAGAGGCTGAAGAAAACAGTCCCAACATACTACTACATTTTCCAAGAGGAAACACTCTGAACTCTGAGACGGTACGTAATTCAGGAAGAAGAGTAATAGAATGGGTATTGAAAGAATTTCCTGCCAAAGCACAAATATTATCAATATGTAAATCTTCACAGGAGGTACTTAATGCTTTTGATATTAAATACTCTGCCTATGCACGTCCTTTCCTATTGCTCAATCCTCTTCAAAACTACTGTGAAGCCTTCCAGATGAGGAGATTACGTCAAGAATCCTCTGCCTAGATGGCATTTCTCAAGTGCATCCAAGTCTCATAAGTTTCATTACGAAGTCACTAGAAAGTTCTCATGGTTGTCAATAAAGCCAGTTTTAAGCCCAGAAAGACAGCTCTAAGCACTTATTTGTTAAACCACAATTCTGCTCATTACTGTTCTACTCTGTCAACAGTAACACCCACCTCTATCACTCACAAATATAACCTGACTGTTGCCCATAATTCCCGTTTTTCTTCTGCCATAAATACCAAAAATTCAGCTACAACCCATGTAAGCCATACCCTGAACAACTACCTTGGCCCTGAATTAAATTTGCAATTATTTTAAGTCAAACGCTGTATTTGTTGAATTTTATTTTTCTGAGTTCACTAAAAGCTTTTCAGAGTCACTTAGATCTGCAAGAAAAGGCTTTGGGAAATCTCTTCCAATTTTGACTACTCCATTTGCAGAGAAAAAACCATCACTAAAATCATCAGTGTCTGTCCTAATTTCAAATTCATATACTATTCAACTCAACAATCATCTTCCAAGATATTTGCAGCCAAATAAATAACTGGCTAAAAAGATATGTATTCTGTCCTCCTACATTTTAATTTTTATATTATCATAATTATAATTATGCTCATAATTGTATTATGAGCAAGCAACTCAGAACCATTACAAATGCTCATTTGTAATGCACTCTTCCTCTTGCTCTTCCCATGTGACCCCTGCCCACATCAACTAAATTCTGCTTTGATGCCCACTGGTCTTGAATCACACTGTAAATCCTTTTTGGGAGACCTCATACCTTACTATGAGCCATAAATGTGCAAAATTATGTACAGTGCTAATCCTAATAGGACCTTCAAGCATTACTGAAATACAATATAATTTGAACCTGACAAGTATACAAATCTTCACTGAATACTATTTGCAAAACACAGACTAGTGAAGTATTTCAAATACAAAATATGGGGGTTTTGAAATTGCAGGTATTGTTTTACCTATATACATGACAATAATGTTTTGTAAGAACTCTGACAAGGACATTAGTTCCTTTACAAAAAAATTCAGAAAAGTCCAGGAAGTCTTAGGGTATCTGTATCTTATATAACATGCAAAGGGACAGATTAATGTTTAGATTATGACCTCTCATACTTTTATACAAACATGCATAGAAACATATTTGAGAAAAAAGGATACTTACAAAAGTTACGTGCTACAACCTCACTGCTCTTTTTCTAGAAGGATTTCAATCACCCTTAAGCAGTGTCCCAATCACATAAATTGTTCTCTATGTCTTGGGGTCATATTTTAGCAACTGGGTCCACCCACACATATAATTAGTTGGCAGGACTGGAATCTTGAAATTGCCTCAACTGACTTGTAGAAAAGTATGAAAAGTATGAATCAACTTTCAGCACTTCCTCCTTTATTTTTCTGCAAAGGAGGGTGAAGGGAAAGATCACTGAACCTAAAACAGCTGAGATGCTATGATACGTCAGAGGTGAACCTGGACACATGAAATCTCCCTGACCTCCCCATCCTTTTTTAGGCTTGGGCCTCTTCCAGGAAAAATACATGTTTAATACTTTTTTTTCCCCCCCTCACAGTTTCTCTTACTGGTGAATTTCTAGTTTCCAGAAATCCTTTAAGTGATTATTTCCTACAAGGCTAACAATTTCAAACTCTAGATGAACCACTGCAGATAAAGATGTTAAATAAACTTGTGAAAACTTTCTAGTGGAGTTTTAAAAAAAAGCCAAGCAACTTGTACAAACAAGCAATTCTGAAAACTTAGAACTGAGTATGCAGTTAAAAATATAACCTGATTCCATTTTTTATTCTTCCTAACAGAGACTGGGTAACTTCTAGATATTAAGACACAGATATCACGAGAAAGATTAAGCAGTATGTAGAAAAGTTTGGCCTAATTCGTATGCCTGTGATAAATGAAATAAAAGTTTTAAACAGACAGCTCTGTTTTAGGTGTCAAACATTTCTTGACGTCTGTGGCAGTTGGCAGCTGCAAACATCCGACTGAAAGCCCCATCTGCTGCTTCACAGCTTCCAGTCGAGGATGTTTACAGTCGCTCACTGTCAACAGCAGTACACATTCCTTGGCTGTTTATTTTATATTATTAACATGCAGAAGCCTCCAAGCAGGTTAGTTAAGATTACTACAACTTCTGTTGCTGTGTTGCTGCCCACAGATGTACACGGGACCGTTTTTATAGTATTTACTAATGAAATAAAGTACAACTTTCAGAGGAACATTTGCAAACAGCCAGGCATATTTTCTATTCAAGCATTAGACTTCTCGTATTATGCTGCCTGTTTTACACCCAGTAAGAATTAAATAAAGACAGTCAAAAAGAGCAACTTGCTTCCACTGTTGTATTTGTTTTTGTTCTCCAAGAGACTTGAGCAATCCTGTCACATTCATATGAAAACTGCGTTACTCTACAACAAAGTTCACTTATCAGCACAGCAACTAAAGATAGTAACCTGCACAAAAATAGAACCAAACTCTTCCTAAGGGTATTTCACTTAAGTGCCTGAGATGGCTTCCTTCCCCTCAGAAAAGTGGGTGCAAGAAAATTATATTATATTAGAAGTTAGCTTATGGAATATTTGCTTCTAAATAAAACCACGGAAAAAACCCCACCACCCAGCCCACAGGGGACTGTGGGAAAGAGGGAAGAAGTTGTATAGCAAGCTCTGCAAAGGCTTCAATAAAGTTCAGACCAGCTAAAAGATTTCTACAAATTATCTGAGCTAACCAGTTGCTGCTACACATCATGTAGAGATGGCAGAAAGGCACTTCTCACCAAATGAAAAAGCCAAAAAGATTTGGCATAACAACGTCTCAGTTGTACAGTTCTGCTGTTTGTTTTTTGTTCTATCTCCCATTTCCTTATTAAGTTAATGATGGGGAAAATTAAAGATTAATCACTCAACTATTTTTCTGAAGTCATATGAAACCGCAGCAGGCAAGCAGAGTGATTATATCACTCTAATTAGAAGGTGTTTTTCCTTGAAACTTTCTTACCCCCAAATGAAATTACCACACTGTAAACTGAGTAGGTTATGAAAAGATTGTAGCTGGAACGCAGAAGCCTGTGGTGTATTTACTCAAACTGATAAGTGTGAAGGATCTCTATAAATCACTTTCAAAACTCAGGGTTATATTTTCTATACTAAGGTTAAGAAAATTAATCTTTCAGGCAGCAGGTGAAAACAAGCAGAATTATGCTGGGGCCTTTCCCTTTATTCAATATAAACTTTGAGCTACTAAAGCTTCCTAGGGAATCACATTTTCTCAATGGGTCAAGTCACTAAGGAAACAAAGCAAACTTTATCAGTGCTGCTCAACTCGACATTCCAGGAATTCTTAGCACTTGGCATCTATATACCACACCAGAGCCACAGGATCCACTCACCCTCTCCTTAGGACAGCTATCATGACAAGCTATGAAACTCCCAGTGAGGTCCCCAACTTTTCACAAAGTTGGCAATATGAGGAGGTAATGGCCATTCCTGACAGGTCTACAGAAGAATAGGACAGTAAGAAAATATATTGACTATAACAATAGTTTGGGGAAAAAAGGAAAAGAGAGTTCTTCTCTTGAAAAGGTCCATCTCAGATATCACAATCCAGGTAAGAAATACACTTAAATCACCTTGTAAAACAATATGTATAGATAGTGACAAAAAAGCCAACAAAAAAAAAAACCTCAAATGCAGAACAGTGATTGCAGAATGAAAGTATTTCAGCCTAATTACACCTACTCATGACATTAAAATTATCATTTCATTTGTAAATATACTGGCCTAATAGCTACCTTAAAGAGGGAAAATGTAGGGAGGGTATAAAATGGAATTAATAAGATGAAGGACATTGTATCAGCAACAATATGCAGTTCCACTCCATATATGGCTACCTTGCCATTCTGAAAACACAAACAGATAATATCTGTATGAAAGTCAAAACAAGGTCAATATAAAACTGTGAGGCACTTTGTCACACATAATGGACTGCTACGCAGAAGAAGGCAATGAGCAGTCTTTACCACTCTGATATTTAATTTATAAAGTATTCTCATAGAGGTGTTTAGTAAAGAAAGTGCCCAAGACTCAAATCGCAATCAAACAGGTCTTGATACATGCTAATCTTGATAAGGTGAAACATACCTGAACAAATACAGGTAAGACAAAAGGAACACATTCTAACTTCTCGATGTCTCATGAATTTATTGATCATGTCCCAGAAGGAGAAAGGGGCAAACTGGTAGTACTTAAGCCCTGTCCACTGCTTTTCTCTCATTCCCCTGAAATTTCTAAGTCAGGGAATGATGAACGTATTATTGGTGACAAAGAAAGAACTCCAAAAACAAATAAACAAAGCAACTAAATCAAAACTTGCCAAGTGCTCCTAGAAATCAAAAACAGGGCCTCTACCTTTTCTGTTACCTTCAGTATATATGAGGTGATAGGGTAACTCAGACAGGTAAACTAGTTTTTAATCGTATCAGTTTAACACTCGAATATCAACAGATGAAAATGCAAATTAAAAGCTACATAGAATCTGCAAAAACTTAACTCGTGGCAATTATTTCCTCAGTTGTTTTATAGTTTACATTTTCAAATTTGCTTGTCTAAAACTTAAGATCATCATTCAATATGGGAAAATATTAATCCTCCTCTTCCTGTCACTGACAGCTTGGGAAGATTAAACACACATTACTTATATGAACTCAAGTTCACAGCTGTTATGATACAGCATGAGTATCTCCAACTGTTGCAGATGAATCCAATTCTCCCAACTGCATTTGAGCTCTAAAATGCCTGAAGCAGCAGGCTCCCCCTGCACTAAGCATGCAGTTGCAGACAAGCAGTTGAAATTATGCACCAAATGAAGCACAAAGTTTGGGAACGAGATGTCAAAACTCTTGGTAAAATCATGAACAACACAGAGTGCCTAGTTTTCTTGAAACTCTTCCCAAAATTCTCTCCTCAATGTGTAATCATCGAGGGTTTTAATCAGCTTCTAATCCATCCAAGTGAATGAATACTATAGTGCACCTCACTGGCAAAAAAAGCTCAAGAACTTACTGAGATATCAGCAGATCCTACTTCAGTCCCCTCCGTAAGAGACATCCACACTTCTGGGGAGAATTATATTCTTCGTCCGCCAAAGAATGCTCCTCAGATTTCCAGGAATCTGTATCACATACATGAACAGAAGTTATTGTAATTTCAGAAGTTCAGCAGTTCAGATCACATAGTTCTCATTATTAGGACTGTCTGCAAGAAGTCAGATAGCTTTTAACAACCATTATTACAACTGTGTCCTTTTCTGGTACCGTCATTTAAGACTCAGAATGTGTTTAAAGTGACACATTACTCCTGAATGCAGCTGTCTCTCAATTCATGTAGATAAAGGTTAACTGCTAAGGCAGCATAAGTATTCAGAAATGACACTGAAGAATTTAAATTTCCCACCAGAGGTAGGCATAATGACTTCTCATTTATTATATTAAGAAATGTACAGATTACACAACCAAAACCAACCACACAATCTCAGATTTAACATCATTTCAGAAAAGCAAAACCCCCAGAGTCTTTAAAGTGGAGAAGGATTTATTCATGCAAGCATTCTAGAAGAAGGACATAGAGAACATCCATGAAGATGGATGAACGAACAGATACACAAGACAGAACTACACTGTTAGGCAAAACCCAAAGAAACAGAGATTGAGAAGAGAACAGAAATAACACAATAAGGAGAACTAAAGTAAACCAGCCCAAAGTAGAGGGAGAACACACACATGACAGTTCTGAAATCTAAGTTATGAGCACACAACAAAAGCAAAAGAAGTGCAGGACATAGCACTTATTAACTGAAATGTATATACTCAAAACAAATTATTTATCAATTTGCACTCCTGACACCTTTCAAAGGTACTTGAACCCATTCTGGATGCGCCACATGAAATAAAGATGCCTTTGATAAACACTTCTCCACCGATCAGCTGCAGCAACAAGTGAAGGCTAAAGAGGAGTATGAGCACTATTTATGCTCTGCTTTAGCATCAGGGAACAGTACAGTATTGTTTACTCCTCTCCATTTCAATGTCATGAGGGAATTGCTGTGAAGCCTGCAAACTTTAAGCACTGGCCAGAAAGGAAGATGCAGCAGGTTCAACTGTCCTTTGGTATCAGCTGCAGAGGTGGGTGTCACCCAGATGGATTCTCTCTCCTTGTCAGCAGAGGCAAGTGCCTGTCAGGTGCCGTGCCAGGAGCATGCAGTGTCCAGCCTGAAACTGTGCCCAGCTATACACTGCTGCACCACCTCCCAGTGCAGAACCATTGAGTTCATGGCTTCCCATGTCAGATAAATACAAGGCCACATACTGAGTCAGCACAAGAATAAAGAGCATATATAAGACCAGAAAACAGTCTCCAATGGTAGTAACTTCTCACATTTTTATGGGAGAAGCATCGTCCAAGGGACCATAATATAACAGACCCAAAGCTTAGCAAAGAACATTAACATACCTTTAACAGTGTGAACAAAATGCCTACAGCACACAACTCATTCAGCTGCACTGTCCATTTCAAAGGCAAAATATTGCAGCCTCTGGCACAGGGGACACATTACAGGCATGGAATATACCTGAGATCCCTGCACACAGGAGCAGACATATGTTGGGGTGACCAGAACCATGCTCAAACACATCTGCCCCAACATCCTCCAAGAATTTCTAGAACACTTTAACTTGAATTTTGCGAACTGTCTCCTAACTCACATTTACTATTTCCTTTATTCAGGACATGTAATTTGTGCTGAAGTCACATCCCTGGGGTACTCTTGGGAAAAGCAGGGACTTAAACTCCGTTCTGGTCCAGTGACTCACACCTCACATGCTGCAAATTTACCTTCATATTTTCAATTTCAGGGTCAGGTTGTTAATGCGGGAATCTGTTCTGCTTGCCTATAGGTAGGACACTGCACCCATCCCAGATTCCCTGCAAATCCTTTCCCCTGCGAGGGACGGCCATTTTTTACTTCCCATCACTCCTTCCCTCATTTAGAGCTCAAACACACAAATGGGACATAAAGACTCTCAAAATAATTAGCACAATCATAATGTTTGTCCTTCATCTCCAGCAGATCAAAACAAATACAGCCTCTGACCACAACACTATTGTAACTCAATGTGTTCCACAGTGAACTGCTCAAGCCCCAGATGTTGCAGAAAAGTCTGCAAGGCTTCAACTTACACATTTTTACCTATGAGGTTGTGCAATGCATTAATTACTCTTGTCCCAAAGGTACTTGAACATTACCAGAAATTAGTTCTAGATGAAAGAACTACTGGGCACTACATGAAGCAAAGCACCCACTAAAAGTGGAAAGAACTTTACTACAAACATCATGTTCTAAAGTAATTTAGAAAATGCTTCATAGCACTACACAACTAAAATATAACAGCAACATTTACAGCACAAAACTAGAGCTCATGTGCAGCAAGTGCACTAACCTCTGCACACATACCAACTAGGGCAATACACCTACTCGAGTCCCATTCTTCATTTATTTCCAACAGCCTCCTCTTTTCTTGGGTGTGACCAGGCTTATGAAATGAGGGAAGAGAATGAGGCTGAACCTCAGTAGTTAAACACTAGCTTGTTCCCACAGTTTGAAATTAAACACTCTGACCTATCAGATAAAATGCTGACATCATACTGACAGGGCTATGAACCTGAATCTTGTTAATGATAACCTGTATCCTCATCACCATGAAGAGGTCTCTCCTTCCAACATTTTCAAAGCAGAAGCTACAAGAGACTAATAAGCACATGATAAAAAAAAAAACACCCACCAAGTTAAAAAAGAGGAACAATTCAGTCCTACAAAACAAGGGGAAAGCATTAGACTGATCAGTGAAGCAAGAGGAGAGAGGGCTCACCAGCATAAATGCCCTAGCTAAGATACTGTGGAAGCTCCAAAGTGCCCAAAAAACTATTGCACAGCCATGAACACTGACATGACAAAGAACGCACACATTAGAAAGTTCTGCAAGAGGAGAAGGCAGAGTAAGCTCTTCTGTAACACTAAAGTAGAGCTGCATGTGCGAAATGACAGATAGGAGGAGGGCACAAAGTGAGAAGAAATCCCTACTGTTAACTTCAGGCATTGGGAACTTAGAATTGTCCTTCTTCCTCATCTTCACCCCAAAGTTTTTAGTATAAGTCACGAAGAGTTACTCTAAATGCTGACCCCACACAGCCTTCCACAGATGCAAAAAGGTTGTGTAACTACATTTTACTGCTGATGGCAGAAATAACTGCCCAGAGATTACAGAAAAGGAACAGAAAAATAAACAGGACACATATGAAACCTTTTTCTATTAAAAATCCCCCACTTTTCTGATGGTCATAGCAAAGAAAATCCCTGGTGGATAAATATAGATTTTGTAGTCAACTAAAAATTAAGAGCTATGAGTACGTCTCTTGACAGCTCCAAGAACAGCTCTCTGTTGCTTAGACTCATAGAAAGTTTATCATCAACTTGCTGCAAAAGCTTTAATTTAGAACTGGTGTCACTTCAGAAAAACACTGAAGCAAGACCTGACTTTATTTTTCAAATGTCTTAACAACTAATCCCCTTGGGATTATGTCAGGCATGTCACATTAGGATGGCTTGGGCTCACCTTGACCGGCGAGATGTTAAAATGCAACTAAACCTGTCTACATATGCATTCCAACACATGCTTCTAGAATTTTAAATAGTTACAGAGGAAAAGCATCTGTGGATCTAACACTGATCAAGAACATATTATCATGTGTTTTATTCAACATGAAGTGTCATAGACAAAAGCAGTCTTACAGAATAATGTAAAACACACCTGAACTTAAAAGATAAGGGGAAACTTTTTGTCACAAAAATCTATTTGCTGTGGTAGGCTGCTATTGTAAAAGGTGTATTTATACAGTAAAAGTTTTTGGTGGAAAGGATTACATATGCAAATGGCTGAGTTAATAAACTGGAGTTGAGAGTGAGCTTTTCCTGTTCCTGTTAATTTATGGCCCAGTGCTACATTCCTTTCACGCAATGCCATAATCTTCAGAGAATGAGTTCACATTATCCTCCTCCGAGTAATCTAGGAATGTAGATAGAAAGAACATCAACCATCACCTTCATAAGACTCTCCCTCTTAACCCTCCAGGGTTTAGGTGCCTGATAAAGTTTTAGATATTATTAAAACTTTAAACATCCGTTCTTGGCTGCTGCTACCCTCTGAGCACATAGCTTCCTGCCAGCGGGTACTTGTACCAACACTGAAGCCTTCAGAACACTGATTGAACCAGTACTGCACGTTCAAACCACCACGTGGTTCTCAAATCCCCTGCACACCCTGGCACTCCTCAACTGCTGAAATGCAAGAATGCACAACTTCCAGATCTGTCCTTTATTGCAATAATAAAATAAGGAGTTTGGGACACACCAGCTGCACCAGAAACCTTTTTGTACAATACAAACATTAGGAACAAAACAGTTCAGGTTTAAATTCCCCTCTAGGCCCATCTCAGCCACAACTCAAAACTTGGCGGTCACTCCCCCATGAATGCCTGTGCCCATGTGGTGATGCCATCCATGCTTTGATCAGTGCTTTCAACAGGAGAGGCTCAGTCCAGGAGCTTCTGCCACCCGCGAGAGCCACCACATTCAAATCACTCCCCCAAATCAGTAAGATGACCCCTCTGGAAAAAGGGACCCTGCTCAGGCATCTCATTGCAGGGCAGGGTTTGAAACTGCAAATAACAAATGGATTGACACCTTCACCTAGCTAGACCCAAGACTTAAGCCTCTATAAAAGCTAAGCTGCAGAGCAGATCTCTCTCTACATGTCCTGCTGGTTCCTGAGGCTCTGATCATTGTCCTCTGAGGTGACAGAGGACACTGCATGGCCTTTTCTGGCAAGTCCCACAGATGAAAAGGGTGCCAACTCTGGGTTATGGGCATCAGGGCAGCTGCAGGTCAGACATCTGCACACTCCAACACTTAAGCTACCCTGGATGTTTTGCCTCCTCCTTCTGTCAACTGTACAGAAAGTACAGACATGCCCTTGGCACATTTATCTTCACTCGGCTTTCTAAAGAAACAGTGAAATGGATCACGTGTGGCACTTCTGTCTATTCTACTAAAATAAACAAAACTCAACCACAGGATGACTTTTTAGTATTCAAAAGCACTCGTGTGCTGACGGACACAGCCCTGGTAAAAATACTTGCCCAGATGACAACCCTCCCTGTACGGACTCTAACAGTTTCTAGTTCAATGCAGTGTCAGGGCAGTTACTTGGCTGCAAACACACCTTGAACATCACATTTGCCTTCACAGTTAGGGGAATGGGATTCCGGTACAAAAGCAGCATTGACAGAACAGCTTAGAAAACTACAACAGCACTGCCAGGTCTCTAACTTTGTAAGCAGATTTATGACTAAGAATAAGAGCTATTAATTAGTTTTCAATGGTACTAGCAAAGAGCTAATGATGTATTAGAAATCACTGACACAGCATTTAACATTCAGTATTTCCCTCATTTCTCACAAGGCAACAGACTCACAAATTCATAACATGACACAAGAGGTCTCAACACACAAGAACTATTACCAACTATATTAACCTCATCAGGAAATCTATCCAGAAAGTGAACCCAGTAGAAATTAATCTTTACCCAGATCTTTTGACAGTGAGCTCATAAGTAATGCTTCCATTCCTGGTATCTGTAGAAGTCTGAGTTACAACAAAGCTATGGAAAACAGCCATAAAAAGGTAGCATGCATTTTTAGGTGGGTATATTACGTTTGACTTTAAGAGACAAGTTTTTGGGGAGAGAGGGGAGTTATCTTCTGCAATCAACCTTTTTAAACTCAGCCTTCTCCATTCAAACAGCTGGTATATAGAATAGCTTAAAACATAAAAAGCAAAGTGACCTATTGTGTTTTGTCTCAAAGCAGATACAGAAGTAACCTTCAAGGTTACCTTGCCCTATGTGCGGCCTCAGGAAGGAAAAAACCACAGTTTCAGCAAAGGAATTTCTTGCCTGGCTGGAGGCCACACCCGCCACAACAACTGATGGCAGGAAAGCATTTGGATTCACAACTCTACCCGTAGCACCAGCCAGAGGCGAAGCAAAACTTTCTCATTTTCAGAGAAGAAAAGAAACTCTTGCTCAATAAGTAGCAATTATGCTGCAGAATTTATATGCTGAGCACGACTGAATGTACGAGCACCAGATCAGTCAACCATAGCTTTAGTGCTTTGAGTATGATTAACAGAATGAACTTTCAAAGGTCAATTAAATGTCAACACATTTTAAAGAGATATTCTTCCTAAGCTGGGGCGATATGTAACAGTACCTTCCAGAGCTGTTGTGCACTTTCACCTCAAAATTTTACTCATCTTATACTTACATGTGCTGACATAACGATGATAACTAATTAACCTTTGATAGAAAATAATAGCTATTTACAAGCCTGGCTTTTCTACTGCTAAGCTGTCTTTATTACTTGTGTCTAAGCAAGTACACAGAGATACTTGTCCCAAAATTTCATTTCAGTTGTTGAGGATGTGAGGAAAGTGAGAAGAAAAGGAGCAGGAATAGTTTGAAAGTCTAATAACTTTCTAAATGAAAATGAGAAGAGGCTTTTGATATGCAATTGAGCTGCCTCGATGTAAATCTGGGGGAGGATGGGAGGGGGGACGGGACCGTAACTGAATTAATTATGAACTCATTAATCATGACTTTAGGCAGCCCAGCGATTTATCACTTCACTTCTAAACATTTCTGAAAATTCAAACTTCAGCTAACTAGCTTAGGACATCTTAAAACAAACGCTGGAAAGCTGAACGCTTAGTACGATTCATTTAAGTTACCCCTCCACCCGGATGCTCAAGTCATTAGTTAGTTTAAAAGTTTAGAAAAAAGGTCTCCATTTCAGTACAAAATAAAAGGATCAAAATCCCGACCAAGGCCTCTCAACAGTACCGTAATCATTCTGACATGAGCAATATTTATTCAAGACCAAAGCTAAAGGATAATTTGAGAGTTGAGAAAAACCAGTAGAGAGCCGCACTCTGTGCAGACGCCAGAAGAAAACGGGCTAGAGAATTCTCCTTCCACAAGGGCAGCGGTCCCGACACCTCTCCACAGGTACGACTGTAACTCCACGGAATTTTAGGAAGAGTTTTTTAGGGGGCTCCCGCTCCGGCCCGGACAGTCCCGCCAGGTTTCGGGCCAGGTGCCGCGGGTCGCTCACGGCTCTCCCTAGCCAGGGGCCAGGGCGGACAACCTTCCAAGTTCCTAAAAAGTTTCCGGCCGCGGGGGCTGCCTGACCCG
>JAHLSL010000046.1:8304394-8340000 GCA_025920805.1 Petroica traversi | reverse complement strand
CCTGCCCTGCCCTGCCCTGCCCTGCCCTGCCCTGCCCTGCCCTGCCCTGCCCACAGACTTCAGCGGAGAGGCGGCAGGAGTGGAAGGGATAGAGGACTCGCGAAGAAGCCGAGTGACATCCCCGCTGGGGTTCCGGAGAGAGGAGTTGGTAGAGAGCAAAAGCCTCCCTTGACTCGCCCTTACGTCAGTTTTGGATTGTGGGGAATACCAAGTCCCTTAGATACCCAAGAAGTGAGCTGAAAAAACAGCGGTGATAACTCAGGTTAGTCAGGTTAATAGTGATAACTTGGGCTCTCACTGCCTTTCCCATGACTATCACGGAATTACCGCGATTTGAGACCTCCCAGTCCCCTTGGCCCTGCCACTGTCACCCCAAACCTCATCACCCGCGGCACATCCAGGGATGGGGCTCCACCACCTCCCTGGGCACCCTAATAGTGCTATTATCTAATCTGAGGCTCCCCGTCTCACCCTAAGGCCACTTCTTTAAGGCCTTATTATGCTCATTTGGTGACCCACAAGTAGGCACCGCTCGGTCCTACCCTGTAAGTCCCATTTAAGAGCCTCAAAACTGGATGTGTTTATTGTTTATTCTCAAAATACATATTCTTGTTGCTTGGTGCTTGAAATTCTGTCATTAGTCCAGTCCTCAAGTTCAGGCAACCCCTTTTTCAGGCTATCCTGATCTTTCTCCTGGCTGTTCCTCCCAGCCACGCCATCCATAAATGTCTGGTACAGTTATGACTTAGTGCATGGATGGACCTGTTACAATTTAGATATGTGTTAGCCCTCATCCTTCTGGAGCTTCTTTCTGTGAGGGAGCACTTCCTCTGTGTCATCTCTTTTTAGCCAACTTCTTACCCATGCTGCAGCATCTCACCAACCACTGTAACAGCTTTCTGTAAAATCAAGTACCAAATGCTGACTGAGGTCAGGTCATGCTGAGTCTCCTGCCTTCTCCTTATTCAGGAACCTTCCTTTGCTAACAGAGGGTTCTGGGTTTGCTTCACAAAACATACCTTTGGTAAAGTCCTGTTGCATTTTATCCCACTTTCCACTTGCACCTATTTAATTGTATTCTCCTTACATATTTGCTCTCAATCCTTCGTGATAGGATAGTCTGCAGTTGTTGGTGCTGATTTTGAATGCCGGCAGTAAAAGCACACTGGTGGGCTTCCTCCTGGGAAGAACATCTGACTCTTGCCCTTTGATGACAATTGCCATGGTAGGAGTCCCATGCCATAACAGTAACAGAGGCTAATTCCTGCTTGTATGCAATACACTGTGTCTTTTCATGGAAGACTCATGAATATTATGATCAACAAAAATAGATTTGGCTAACTTGGATTTTTCCCCCGTACATGGCATGAAGGTCCTTCGTCCTCAGCTTTTAGTCTTGAGAGATATCAGTGTGCAAGCACCCCTCCTGTGCATCTCAAAACAGAGCCTCAGCTTAGATTTTTTTGCTGCATTTCTGACCTACTGATCTGATTTGGTATTTTTCTGGTGTCTGCAGGTTTTAGCACAGAGGTTCAGGCATTATTATTGCTTACAAGGCTTGCATTTCCATCACAGCCAGGGACAGAGCTTTGCCATGCCATTGTGGTACAAGTGTCTCATCAAGGATAAACCCACCCCCAACAACCTGCAGCTCAAGTTGGACAAGGTGTAAGGGCTGCTGAAGGACCAATGACATCTAGTATTTTTACTGAAATAGTTACCTAAGGATTAAATCAAATCTCAGCAGTGGAGCAGGGAAAAAATTTTGGAATCACTCATATCCATACGGCACAAATCCCTCCTGCAAAAGCCCAGCTTCACAAAATGTGGGTGAGCTAAGACACTGGTCACAGCAGATACATAGTGATTGGTGTTTGTGATCTATCTCTGACTGACCCAGGGCAATTGGCCATGTTCCTCATAAACAGTTCCAAATGTGAGAAAAACCTTTCCTAAGCTGCTTTTCCAGGGGAAGAGGGTTGTGTAAGTGTGATATCTCACTACTGCCATGGACTGAGGGCAGGCATGGACACTGCTGCTTGGCTGGCATCTGGTAACCCCATCAGGGGTGAACTCTCACCAGGCTTTAACACCCAGATGGATCATCAAAAGGCTCTGTTAGCCCAGTCTTTCTGGCCTTTGAAGACCTGAAGATTACTGGTTTACAGTTAAAGTAGATTGGTAGACACATAAAATTCAGTCATATATTTAGGATGCGCAGGCATGTATTTATTACCTTATTTCACTCACGGTTTATTATTGCATTATCTGTGAGGGAAAGCTATTAGACTGCCAAATAAAATATTCTTTGAGTTAAAAAAAAATCGTGTCTACTTTGTTAGGGCCATGTCTCTTACAAACACTGCAAGTCAATGGTGCTCTTGTAGTGATTAATGGAGAAGCCATTCAGAGTTCTTGGGGTGGAGGGAGTTGGGGTTTTTAATTACCAAGATAACGACCTCAACAAATCCATTGCTCAAAGACAAAATAACTGTGAGATGAAAAAGTGGTGATATATTCCCCTCAGAGGTCATCATAGGTACAAATAAGGTTGTGGATCTAATATATACACACAGACAGGTGGACAAAGCCCGGGGTTTATTGCACTGTAAGAGAAACTGAACAGAAGGGAAGAAGGAGATTAAACAAGGCATTTGGAAGGAAGAGGTACCTACCCTACATGGCATCTGATTTGCAGTGAAGCTGCTGGATGGGAGGCTGAAAGGAAGAAAAAGCATAGTAATTTAATTTTATTTTTTAATGAAGGACAAACAGACATACTGCAATGTTAAGGGCAAAACCAGTAATCTCTTCTTGCCTCTTCTGATCCAAACTCAAGCAATGTGTCTCACATCCCTGTTGAGCCCATACTCTTGGTCTTACATTATTATTTCCACCAGAAAACCAAGTCAAGGGTAGAGATGGGAGCAGCAGTGACAAAGTTCTACTTTAAAGGAAGAACATACCTTCTTCAATATTTGTTCAGTACTCCTAGCATTCTTCCAGTCTATTTTCTATCAGAAAAATTGATTCCTCATGTTTGCCTCAGTCAACATACTCCACCCTTCCCTTGCAGCTCTGACCACCTGTATCTACCTCTTACCTGGCTTTTCCCAGTCACAAACAAGCAACACATTCTGGATGATATTCTGTTTCTGTGTAGCATGGCCTGTATAATCTGAGGTTTGGGGTGAAATTAATATTACACCATTTTTCTTACTCTAAAAATGTTTGTACTAAAAAAGTGACAAGGCTAGGCACCCCTCCAAGCAACAAATTTCAGCAGTACAAAATGATTTTCTGCATAGTCCAACTTCCAGAACAGCTCTTGGTTTTATAATGTCTAGCACAAGAGGATCTGATGTGGGTTGGCTGATAGATAGAACCATAATGAATCTGCCTAATGAATACTAAGATTGGGCAGTTCTGCAACTTCATTTCTAACTGAAACAATAATTCAGAAAAATACACTGTTCCAAAATTCATTTTCTTCTTCATTGTAAGGATGGTTTTTCATCTGCAGGAGATGCAATGTGAATATATAACATTTGGACCAGAGAGGTTACATCTTTGCCCTCCACTATTGTCTTCAGTGTGGAACACAGCAATGGGTTTCTTTGAAAACACAGCAGACAACTTTTTAAAGTGGCCTCTCTGCTAAAGAGGACAGCAGCAGATGTCCAATTCAGTACTTCTATAATGTACTTGGTGAGATACAATTAGGGAGAGGTATGTAGTCTTCAACCTTCAAAATATGTGATCAGAGTAACTGGAATATTATTGAACTTCAAACTAAAATTAACAGCTTAATACTTACAAAATACTATTTTACAATTTTAAAAAAGGTGATTTTTAGACATAAGATCTCAGCTATAAAGAAATATTAATCTGGACTGATAGGGTTCAATTTAGTGCCTCACAGAGATGCTTGTGATGTATATCCCTCCTATTATCAGTTACCTTCTCCTCTCTCCACAGACATTAATATCACAGTTTACCTCCACATAGCATAGTAGAAGTTTATCTAGCAAAAAATACCCGAGTTCCCTAAGAAAATGACTAGATGTGATGTATTTACCATGACAGCATACACTTGTCGTTTCTGGTGAGCTTCAAGGGACTATGCAATCATTAATTCCAGAGAAATGCTGTGTCTGAAAAATAGAAAATAAAATTTAAAAAAAAAATACCATAACCAATTTTCAGTATATGCAGAAGCTCTATCAGTTTTTGAGCCTTGTTACCAAACCATTTGCAACTTACATTTGAAACAACAAAACCCTAAAGAATAATGAGCAAATTGAAGTGCAGATATGTGCTATATAGCTTCAATGCATGTGTTTGCTTCACAGTAGGTGGTGTCACAACTCTCCTTTTACCCTAACCTAGTAGCTTTGGAAGAGTGTAAGGATTTTTCCAGTAGCTGTTTTGAATTGTGTTCTGCTATTGTCTGATAGCATCACTAGCTGAAACCTTAGCCATGAAGTCAAAGTGAAGCCAGGCATGAGAAAAATCTTTAGTACTGAGGGCCAACAATAAGGACAACATGACTTTGAATCGTTGTTTAAAGAACGAAGGGCCCAGTTTCGCCCTTCTGGTATCAAAGGAATTTTCTCCTTAAGCTGTCTTGCTAAAGACAACAGGACTATTTAGTTAGTGCCACTTGATATTAGCAAAGAGCAGAAAAATCTAGTAGTAAGAGGCAAACAATTATCATTAGAAATATTTCTAATAAATGGCTCTGATGACAAAGAAAGCAGTTCTCCTGGTACAAGATTTTACATAATTATTTCAATTTAAAGCATAAATTAAGTGATACTGTAAGAGAACAGTAAATGTCTGTGGCATTCCACATCTTCCACCAGGAATAGACCAGAAAATATGAAATGTATAATTCTCTAACCAATTAAAATTTGGAGTAGAGGTGAATACAGAAACAATAGAGGGTACAACATGAAATACTGTCTTGCGAGAAGTATGATTTACCCATTTTTTGACAGTTCTGTGGTGGTAAATATGTGTAACATGAACAGACTGTGCATTAGCTTGTAAGGATCAGGGCCCTGTTTACATTGGGGAGATGCCATCAAACAGCATGAAATAACAATTTTGGTTTGCAAGAGAAGCTGCTACTATCATTTGAGTTTTATAAGGCTCCTCTTCTCTAGCTGAATGTGTGGGACAAGAAAGGAAAGTAATCAGTCCATATTCTTTACTTTTTTTCTGACATAATTTTTCTCATTGGCTAGGAGTATTTTTTTTTTCTCAAAAGATACTTTAAAGCTTCAGGTTTTCTGTGCTGTTCACTAAAACATTTGTACAGTAACTACAGTATAAGGAGAAAACAATTAATGCCACAATATTTTATCACATTATTAGTTTGGAAATATTAAATCATCTAACATGTCATTCATAATAGTATTTTCTATAGCAAATTACCAGGAAAAGTAAACATCAGCATTTTTCTTAAAAGTGTAGCTGGTGGAGTGTAGTTGAAGATTGTATCATGCAGGGACAAAGAATTAAACAGCATAACTAATTCTTACATTAAAACAAGTGCTTGATTTTGTGGCTTTCTTTTAATGTAGCTTTTAAGTTTCTTTAAAAATTAGAGGAGGAAACCCCCAAAGCGTCATGACATTGGCACATTGGGGCTGAAACGTTTAGGCTCCCCATAGAAACCTCACCTGCCTGAAGCAGCATTTGTTTGGTTTTAGCAGTAGCTTATTCTTTGTAGGAGGACCAGCACAGGAACACGTCTGCTCAGAGGGTTTCAGCGGTAGTGGTGGCCACAGAGGATTCAGGGGGCTTGGCTATCACTCCAGAACCTGCCACGCAGTTTTCATGTGACTGCTCTTCCATCTGCTCCTCTCAAAAGTGATCCACTGATCAACAGTGTTTCCCTAATCACCTGCCCCTGCCAACTGCCCCAAATCTGCCTCGTTCCTTCCATTTAGTTTAATTTTGTAAAGTTCTTGGAGATCTGCTGATGCAGAACAATGCTGGAGAGGCAGGGGTTTTTTCCCAAACACTGTGAAGCAGATTGGAACAAAGGAAGAATGAACCAAGAATAGGATCAAATCTGCCTGATCAAGTGACGAGCACCAAGTACAAGTACAGGAGATCATATCCTCCCATTACACCTGTGGAACAGGTAGCAAACCTGTTTTTCAGGTCTTGGTAGTTGCAATAGTAGAGATGCTGAATTTCTGTGTGTCCTTCAGCTGTCTGCAACAGCAAATAGATTTTGTGGGTGATTGCATGTTTTCAACCTAATCAGGAAAGTCCTAGAGCACACTGTTGCTTTCCTGCAGAGATGCCTTTTAATTTAGTCCTGGTACCTGATGGCTCTCAAACAGTAAAGGGCCTAGAGATCCACTGTGAAGAGGCAAGGTTGTGTGTCTAAAGGGCACAACTGGTGTTAGGTGGAAGAGCCCTTTCACATGAGCTGTGTGTCTGTCCAGGCCTGCTTATCCCACCCTCATCTTCGCATCCTAGCCTTGCTCCACATCCCACCATGCTTCTGCATCCTGCCCTCATCTCTGCATCCCACCTTTGTTTCTACATCCCCATTCTCAGCCACTCAGCATTTCCTTTTGCTGGGCCCTTCACCTGGAACAGCTCCAGAAGGATGTGCTTGATTGCCATAATTGTTTCATAGCAAGTTTCAAAAGTGCAGCAAACTGACAGCACTGTTGTGTTGGAATAGCTGGCAAATTTCTGTATTAAGGCATATAGCACTGCCTTAGTTTGCACTCCCATCTCCTAGAAGCTAGTTTTGTTAAAGCACACACAGCTCAAAAACTGAATTCTAGTAACATCGTAGTACATATAATTTGAATAAAACATGCATTTTTTTCCATCAGCTGAATGGTTTAATACATGTGTTTATTCAGCAAGGTTATGAATGAGCTGCTGTAGCAGTTACTTAATAATGGCAAACTCCGACTTCCAGACAGTGCTTTATATAGCAGGTCATTACTGTGTTCAGTGTTTGAGACAAATACTGGATTCATTGGGAGATCTTTCAGCAGAAGGATAATATGTTGAAAAGCAGCTCTGTCAAAGTGACTTTGCTGCTAAACATTTTGTAGTAGTCACAGAATCAGAAATCTGATTTATTAATTAAATCCTATCAGCACATGCTCAAAAGAAACCAGCATAGCTGAACTATGCCCTTCTTAAGTGAGATTAAAGGGCATGACAAAAGTTTGTAATAGTATGCCTCAGCCCACATTTCCTGTAAAGGTTATAACTTGTTATTTTTCAAAATATGCTGAATATATTTTCTTTATATCTTGGTTTATTATGACCCGTGGGAGCAATCGTAAAGCTGAAGCATGCAAAAACTAAGTGAAAAAAAAACCAAAACAACTGGATTACACAGGAGGAGCTGGCATATCCTGACTGTGTTATTCTCCTGCAAAGGCACAGAAAGGTATTTGGCCAGATTTTCTCCAAAAGGGACAAAAATTTTGAAAGAATCTTTGCCTAAACATTCATTGAGTAATTTTTCAACTAAATTTATTGAGCTAAATGACACATTGAGAGAAACAGAGCATGTCTTAACCTGGACAAAGGAATAAAGAAAACCCTATTAATTAATGTAGCTGAGAGTATCATCCTATGACATTTCAATGGGATTGCTGTAAATAGTGCTTAGTCCCACAGCATGAGACAAACATCTTGCAGTCTGCTCTGTGTTAGATAATTACAATGCACTCAGACTTTATGTTCAAATTTGCCCTTTATAGGAAAACAATTCCCCAAGCCCCAGCAGGTTACTGTGTAACCGGACATAGGCAGTTCGGTGCCAGTCTCCCCCAAGCCCCAGGCACACCTCTCCTGTCTTTCATATTTTTTTGCTGCTGTTCTGTTTTGCAGCAGTCTGTGCTTCTTCCTGTAATCTGGGGTGGTTAATGTGCAGCGCTGCGTCCCCACTGGCAGACTTCTGGCCTTTGAATTTCACTTGAATTCTCCATGTGCTGGCAGCAAGACACATGGCTGGGTGGGCTGGTGCTGTCTGAGGGAGGTGAAGTGTTGGCCAAAGCTGCTTTTTCCCCTTGCTGATCTGCACCTCTCTAAAGGCCAAGCCTGGCCAGAGACATCCTCCAGTGTGGAGCAGGCTGGAGGGACCTCTGCTCTGACTCTGCTGGGAGGGGAGCACCCTTCCTGAGTGCTGTGTTCTCCCAGGGTTCCCAGGAACTCTGTGCCCACCACAACATCACCGTGCCCACCTTCATCCCAGAGTCTCCCAGTGCCTTTCCAGTTTCACAGAGACAGCAATAGTCCTTAACTGCTGGCCAAGGTGACAGCAAATTGGAAAGCACTGCACACAGAACAGTAATATGGAGACAGCTGAGTAAGTCCTGAGTTTCTCATTTTGGCAGTGACATGTAACAAAATCAGCACTGCTTGGTAGTGCAGTAGTTTACTGGTGTTCCTGTGGCACTAGGGTACTGCCCAGCTCGACTTTTACCCAGTCTATGTAGTTACTCTTGGAGAAGGATTTGTGGGCAACACTGAGCCACTTTTCCTTTGCTGGAGAGCATTTTCTGGGCTTATCTTACACCTTTTTCTGATCCTTTTCTGCCATGCCAGGAAAAAAAAATGCATGCCTTTTTCTGAGTACTTCTTTCTTATGTCAAGGCACTGTCTGGGAGCAGTCAGATGTCTTTGGTTTCACCACCACTGCTATTCCAAGTCTGTACCTACTTCACACAGCCTGAGTGATGTGGTACTTTGGGCTTATGGCATCAGTGGCAGAAAGCCCACCTCCATGTTGCACCACCTCCGTGGTGCCACTGGAGCCATGACCCAGCTGCTGCTTGCTCACTCCCCCATGGGAAGCACAGGCCTGGGCTGCCTGCTCTTTGTTCCCTGTGTGGAACAGGTGTCTTATATCCTGAAAGTCTCATTGCAGTTGTTCACCACAGTTGTGTTTGTTTTGCTTCAGCTGCCCCTCTTTCTGATCACGTCTGACTTTGGCTGTGGGGGTGTTATCAAACATTGCTTTGAATGTCACCCCCTTGGGCACTGAATCAGTGGCAGAGGCTGCTGCCATATACAGAGAACAGTCCCTTTGCATCCTTCCTCCAGCATCCTCATGACAGTCCACCTTCAGAAACCACAGGAATATTGCAGAGCAATTGAATGGCTCCTGGCATTAAACATGAACATGCTTGGTATGACATTTTGCCAAGGGTGGATTGGGATTTCATACAACAACTCACTGCAGGTACTTACACACTCTGTTGGACACGAATGCTTGGCCAGACAATACGTCTTGCCCTGGAGGAACCGGCACAAAGCACCGATGCGCCAGCACCTGTGGGAGCAGATGGTTTGCCTCTTTTCCTCCAGACACAAAGGCTCCAAATCCACAGCACATCTCTTTCTCAGATTCACAGAAAGCTTCAGAGGAGCTGTCTCCTGTCAAATTTCTTCTCCTGCCTGGTGGGACCAGCTCCAAACTCAGCTGTTCACATTGCATTGTTCATTTCTGAAAACTTTAGAGTTTAAAACTAAAGGCTGAAAGTGGTGAGGAAAACCCAAGCAAACCACAGCATGTGTGACTAAAAGCAACAGGATAATCAGTGGTTCTTGAGGCCTAAACCCTTGTCTGTGAATCACCAGGGACTTGAATACCGACCCCATCAGTGGGCAGCAAGGCAACAGGAGGTGTACGGGTGGTCCAGCAACACCAGATCTGGGGAGAACTGTAATACCAGAACTTTCCCTGACTTTCTGAAATCCAAGACAGTCTTTCACACATTATAATACAGAAAGTGTGCTAAGTGACCCTTTCCAGCTCCAACAGGAATTTTCTCTGGCCTTCTGACAACTACCTGCTGTATCACCTCCCCTCAAAAAAAAAGGAAGGAATAGTTCCCCAAGTCAGTAGGCAGCTCAGGTTTAAATTTAGTAGCTACTTTTAAAAAATACCTCAGGATTCTTGGACAGGGAGCTTTGTGCAAGTACTTCTGGCTAAGGAGACTACTGTCTCCTTAGGGATGATAAAAGGCTGTACTAAATAGGATAAGAATAGCAACAGAGGACCAATACTGCTCCTGTGCGCAGGATGGGTGAGATGAATATCATCTTCCTCTTATTTGCCTTCATAAATCATTTCCCTTTCTCTTTTTTTTTCCTTAGGAGTGTTGATTCTCACGTTAAATGAAATGGGCAAAATGTCATCAGGGAAGTCCAACTATTAAAAAAAGCTGGTAAGACTTTTCATGCCCTTTTTTTCTGACAACCAAAAGGACTTTGGATTCTATGCGTAAAAAAAAGTTTTGGTCCACAATGGCAAGAAAATTACTTATATTTATTTGTTTATGTGGCATTAGATAATTCTGCTCTCAAGAAGGACTTTCCTGTACATATAAACCAAATCCCCGGTGAAGAAAATCTAAAGAGAAATATGATTTTACCTTAATAAATAGGTAAGATAAATTTGCCATTTAGCGGATCCTTGCCGAGCCATGCAGGAACACTGCGGGTGTTTGGAATTCACTCCTATTGTCCCCAGGCTGAATTGCTTTGAAAAAGGTCACATGAGGAGGAAAGGAAGTTTTGACTTTCACATGCCTGTTATTGCTAAGGAAACCACTTCCTTGGTATTCACATATTCAGCATGTCTCCAGTTTTGGTGCTCTGACAAATGACATCGTGCTGTTGCATCGAGTAACAAAGAAGGGTGGAGAAAGCTATTAGACAACTTGACGTGTTTGAAATACCAGTACAGCTTTTGTAGGACTGTCAAACTTCAAGTAGGCTCTGTGAGAGTAAGCAGGGTCCTTTGTTAGCTGCAGATGGGATACCTGGAGTTTAGAAATGGAAAAAAAACAGTCCTGGCCTACACCTCAGCAAGCTCAGGTGTAGTTTGGAAGTTTCCTGGGTTGTAGTGATGGCAATATTCTTACACCTCTGTGGATACCCAGAGACAAATTTTCTAATACAAATATGCCTGTGTCATTCTCTGTGTAGAATTTATTTCAGCTTTCAAGTACATACTTGCCTTTTCGTTGGCATTTGAATATATCAGGAACTGAGTATCCCTGGTATGTGATTTAAAAGTACTTGGATTTCAACTTTGAGTATGTAGGAATTTTCCCATTTTTCTGACTTCTTACTCTAAAAATTAGAAAGAGTGACAAGCTACCACTAGTCAGGACTGAAGATCTCCACCAATGTGGGGATTTTTGTAAAGAAGGCTGAAGCAAAATTTCTTTGAAATTTTATGTGCAAATGTCAATTTGACAAGAGGAAAATATATCAAAATCAGGCTTATTTCTACTCGGAGCAAAAAAGAAGCCTGGAATGCCTCAGGATACAAGTGGGCTTCACTGTAAATATACAATAGCTACTGACATTACTAGACCAAATGTGAGGCATGCACAAATCACAGGAACTGAACAGCTAAAGCCCTGCTCAATTTACTGAGAGGCTACTGAGCTTTTGATATGTCAAGATCTATTTGTCTAAATGTTATCTGTAAAGACAACATAATGTAGTGAACTGAGCCTGGGTCTCAGGAAGTCAGAAATCAATATTCTAATCTTGGCTCTACCTCAGATGTATTTGGTAGCTCCAGAGTAGTTGCTTAATCTCCCTGCATGCTTGCCAAAGATAAAACAGTTCAAATACAATAAACTCCACTGAATTGCTGTGCAGATCAGTTCACAGCTTCTGTATACTTCTTTGAAGAACTGAATTGTTATATACATATCACCATTATATGCAGGACTTCTGGAAGTTTGTCTCTAGGAATATACATAGCAAGTATCTTTGGATTTGAATATCCTAGTCTGTTTTCTAGCAGATGCCCTTGCCCCCATAGAAGCTTGAAGCACAACCTGGTAGCAGCCCAGAAGGTATAATGGCTTCTGGCATTACATCATCTTTTCCCCACTCTTTTTTCAGATGTTTTCTCCCAGAGAGCATCCTCCTTTTCATTCTGACCATGGCTGGAGCAGACCACACCTCAACAGAAGTTATTTGCTTAATGCAGAAATAACAGAGAGGAGGACCTATGGCCTGTTTATTTAGGAATTTAGACTAGAAAATAGTTGTGATTTCTCCTGGGTTAAAATACTGAAAAAGATGCTATACATTTCCCCCAATATAGTAATTTCTGAGCAATCATCTTACTAGAGGCTTAGCTGAGCTATACTTGTGTCTGAGGATCTCAGAACAGTTTCCTGAGGTGAAATAAAAGATAAGTGAAGTCACAATAAACTTCTTCAGCTTTTAAGAAATAAAACCAACAAAAAAAAAAGGAAAGAAATTAACTATCAAGGATACCACAGATTACCTTCTATAATCTAGGCAAGAAGAGATTTACTGGCTGTATCTCTCTTCCATGAAGGAACTAAGTTCCACCTTCAGAAGACAAGAGCACCTATATCCTAGCAAATTGTGCACTTTTCCTGCCCAAAAGAGCAGTGGTTTTTGAATTGTTCTTGTAGCTACGAGCTTTTTTAATTTTGACATTTCTAAGAAAAAGCAAGTGCTAAATCAATCAGGTCTACATTTCCTGGTAGGTATATGTATACTGCTTGCAGAAGGGGTTTGAGCACCTCAAAGAGCTCAGGGTTTTGTCTCCTAAATTAGTCAGACCTCATGATGCTGTTAATATACCCAGGCTGGGGCTGGCAGGTGGGAGTTACTCCCAAACCTAGGCAAGGTTTTGTTGCAGAGAAAGCTGGAAACATTTGCTGTATTCAGAGGGGAGGCAGCGGGAAGGCAGCGCATGGGGGGGGATGCACTCACAGCAGCCGGGGTTGCTAAGCACACAGCCTGCTATGCAGCTAAGCAGGCAGGACCCGGCAGAGCCATTAAGTCTGGAAGAGGCTGAGTATTTAATAAGCTGCATGCTACCATGCATTTACATAGCTTAAGTTGTAGTAAAGCCCTAGCAGGAAAGGGTCAAAAGTGCAGGGCTAGAGGACTAAAGCCCACGCAAACCGCATCATAACACGTCCTGTCCTCAGCAGAAAAGAACTTAGGGAGGAACCAAAGAAAACAGCCTCATTCCAACCAAGGAGAACTTTAAAGGCCAAAAGGTAAGAATTTAAAAAATGTAAATTTAAAAAATAATTGAAAATATAGCACATGTGACCAGGTCTAGGAAAACTCAATTACACAGAGGTTGCAGGGTGTCTACATGCCCCCAATAAACCAAGCGTAAAGAGTGCAGTGGAAAGGAAAATGAGATTCCCGTTCTTTGTGGTTTACACGTCCAAAACAAAATGACTCTTTGCTCACCCTGTGTGCTCTTAAGACTCTTTCATGTGAATCATTTGACACTTATTTATTTCCCAGTATGCATATTTAACTATTTCCCTGGGCATCATCTTCACTGCCAGAGACCAGAGTCCTGTTTCAGGCAGTGACTCCCCGCAGCAGGCTCTCTGTCCTCTCTATTCTCTCCCTCATTAGCAAAGGCTGTTTCAATACAGAGCTACTGACTTTGGACAGGAGAGCCCATGTCTGATTTCACTTCCTTTAGCATAATCACAGACTTCAGTGACTGTGCTTTTTGCTTTTCATTTATACTGACGTAACTGAGATTGAAATCTGTCCCACAGCAAATATTTATCAGAGCATATCAAAGGAAAAGCAGACCAGAAGAGAAACAAGCACAACAGCAAGTGCCATTAAACTTTGCCAAGTTAAGATTTCAAAGTCAATGAAAACCACCCCAGAGACAAAGAGCTAAAATGTAGGACAAAGTAGAGCACTGAAAAAAATAAGTTTCCAAACACTGATGGTGTACAGAACACGTTTTGATTACTTGTAACTTGCAAAGATTATGAAGCAAAAACTACACAGAACTAACAATATGTGAACAAAGTCAATGGTATCCCCTGATGTTTTTGGTAACATCTTTGCTTTGATACACAGACTGATCACAGCTATCTGTGCATGTCAGGGACCCTTTCTACAGAGTACTAAGAAAGCAACAGGACAACATCCACAACTGGCTTTCTAAATGATATAAAATAATGGGATGTCCCACTTTAATTAGATAATTAAAACTGTTTCTGCTTTGCTAGATGCCAAGGACACCCAGTTTCTTGGCAACAGACCTCTAATTTTCTTTCTTTGATATCCAGGTCACAGCCATTTGGATTAGAGGCTCATTTCCAGCAGCAGTGCACAGCAGGGGCACACAGCTTCCTGTCCTGCTGTTGGTATCCCCCCTGAGTTCAGCATCTTGCAACTATATTTATGAAAGCTGTTAAACATTAAAGCCCTTATAAAGGGTAATTTCTTAATATTCACAAAGGTCAGGCGACACGTAAGCATATTAAAAAATTAGGCAGTCCTGTGCAACACCAGCAACCTCTTACATCATCTACAACAAAGTCTCACCCTGTTCTAGCTAAAGAACATGACTGAAAGGGTTAAAGCAAGAGAGAGAGGAAAACTCTTTCATCCCCAGCTCTCAAGCTTCTTTGAGAATAAGGTCTACCACATCCCTGACCATTTGCTATCATTCCCCCTTACAAGGCAGAGGAACAGTCCTATAAGAGTCCTATACCTGCTATGCAGATCAGGTGAGGAAATCACATACCTTTACTGAGTGTTGGTCAGCTGCCTGGAAAAAGAGCATATAGCCCTGAATGCCTGGACCAGTGCTTTGCCTGAGCTGACATCACTTGAACTGTGGAGCAAACTACACCCTGAAGATTATCAAATGTCATCCAGCCACATGTAAGGCCAGCTCCACCTGAATTGGAAAGGTATAACTGATGCCTAAAGATTTTTAGCTGTTTCATGTATTTGTAGCTTTGCAGATTTTAAATTTATAGTTGTATGGTTTCTAATACTTTTCTTTCTGTTTCTCACATTTTAGAATAATAAGCTAACTCTTTCTAACACATTCTTGAAATTCTATTTAGTCTTATTCTTAGGAAGAGAATATCTGGTTCTCCACCAGAACTTAAGAGACATAACAAAAGGGGCAAGGAAGCCCCTGGACCAGCTCCAAGGGGCTGACCCAAGAGTGGGTAACTGGGGCAACTGATCTCCTATTGGATGTGCCTGCTAGATACAGTAATTAATTAGCCTTATGAAAATTTACAAATCCCTTATCACACAAGAGGGTCACTATTTCTGTGCACTTGAAAGCTTTTATTAAAGATCTGGTTTTTATCAGTTGCAAGTGTTTGTCTTTTGATATTAGGCAACATAACAGCCCATGCATATTTTTGAAAAGCAGGCACTTTTTATAGGAAAGGACTATGCAGCATGGTACCAAGGGGTGGGTTAGACAGAACAAATCACACAGAGCAGATGGCAGTCACAGTGCTTAACGCACTGTTGGAAGGTGCCCAGCAACTCTGGTTATGAGTGACAGAAGAACCTATAGAGGATAATGACTTTGTCAAGTGCCAGCAATTTTTTACATCATATTCCTGAGAACAGCTGAGGTGAATTACCCATAGTAGCCATTTACTATTCCTGACATGCCTGAGATCCTGTGTGTAGGGCAGGAGGTTGGGCTGAGGTTGCTGGTGCCTTTTTTTGGGTCAATGTGAACTTGTTCAAAGCTAAGCCAAAGCCAACTGGTGGGGTGAGCATAGTGCCAAACCCTCACCAATAAACCAGCCAGCAGGGCTATCAGCTTGGGCCTGCTGCTACACACCAACCATCACTTGGGTTTTGGTCAGCTTGGAGTGTGACCAGAACAGAAAATGTTAATACACAGAGCTTTACAAAGAAGGTACACTTTATGGCAGTACTGGGTAAACACACCTCCCTACAGCTACTTCTAGCAGAGCAAAGGATATGAGGAGTGTGCCTTCTGTGCACTCTTTCACCTGACAAAGCCACTATATATGGCAAGGTATTTGTATTCTTGTGTACAGCCTACATCCATGCATCACCATTTAACTCTACAAAACATACTCCAAGCTGGATTATTTTTCATTTTAAAAACCCCATTGAGCAATTTCACGAAAATAATGCTGCAAAGTGAATTTTGGCTGAACTCATGGAGGTTATTTTTCTATTGCCTGTCCTCAATTTTATCTTCCACTAGGGATAGGTGAGATAAGCAAAGCAGATTACTGATGACAAACATTTTGGATGTATTTTGGAAATTAAGCTGCCGGGTTTTCTTTAGCCCCAGAGAACAGCCTGGCCCTGTAGGATTGGTATCTCATGCAAAGAAGGGGAAATTAATTAATTTTTACTCAACAGAAGGCCACTTTTTTTCTATCAATGAGCACATCATCAATACTGTTACTGTTTTATGAAGTTCTGATGATCAGGTAACAGCCATTTTCAACATGATCTTCTGTTGAACAAAGTGCATAAACACTCCATGGTCATATTTTCATCTGCCATCTTCTCTTGAACCATCACTGTCCCCATCCAATCATCTGCAACATCCAAGAAACCATGAATCAAAGCAGGGAGCAAGTTAAGACAGTCTTAGCAACCTTACTATTCTCTATGTGCCAACTCAGTAATACAGCTTAGTGTAGTTGGAACACAGGTATGAGTAGTTTCAAACCATGATTTAAGACTTTTGTTATGTTTATTTGGGCTGTCTTGTAAAGGGAACATTCCACAGAATGACGGCATGCAAGAGAAAATCTAGTCACCAGCTGAAATGCATAAAATTATTACAGGTCTTAACACATAACAATTATATAGTTGAGAGTCAGAAAATAAAAAAGGAATTTTCCTCTTTCTTTTAGAAATACAAAATCTTAATGAAGAAAATGTATTAGATCTAACATAGAATATATTTTTTTTAAAAAAGAAAATCTCTGCAGACAGTATTTCAGATTTCACACAAGAGGCTTGTTAACAGGCAGTTTTATTCATTCTAGTAAAACTCGCGTTGATCACTTACTTTCAGATAATTATTTCTCCAGTTAATCAGCATCTCTGTCTCATATTTTGACTTAGAAGGCCTATCACCTTTACGTTTGAGTAATAAAGATTGCTGTTATTTTTACTGAAATCACGACTTTCTTTATTACTACCCCAGATACTATGTCAATAGCATGTTTCCTGTTAACTGTCCACTTACAGTTTCAAATATTGTAGCCAACTTTGTTGTGATTTCCAGTCTGATGCCAATGAATGGAATTAGAACTCCTCAGCATCACCATTCCCTTCTCTGGAGAAAGTTACTTTCTTTACTTCATTATATCCTGTCACAAGTTACCTCAAGCCCGTGACAATAATTTTAACTTTTCTCTGCTCTTTGATGTTATTTCACTGACAGTTAGCAAGCTATTACCATGAGATGGCTACTCAAAAGACTCTGGATTTTCAAAATTCAGCTTTTAATTAATAGGTATTTATCTCTCAAATCATCCTGGCAGCAGTCACTGGGAATGTACATGGAAAGGAGTTCCTCTAATACTGAAACTCAGGCTCCCTTTAATGTAAGATTAAGGTGTGCTAACCAAGGAACCTACTGACCATTCTCTTATCTAAAAAAGGAGGATCTGACTTCACAAAGATATTAAAAGAATACACATATATACATGTCCACTAAAGAACTGCCCAGATTTTATTTTGACTGTAAATGTGGTAATGCCTATGAACTAAAAGATCTTTCAGAAAGACAGAATCAACTGTCATTGACCTCCAGCAAAAACTAGAGATCTTCATTCTTCTCAGTCAACTTCCTTCATTCTTAGAACCCCTCCCTTTCAGATGCAAGTGCTTCATCAACAGATTTTATATGCTTCTCCCCAGCATAAATCCCATAATACACATTGTCATCCTTTACAGTAGCCCAGGACATCTGCTTGGTGGAGAACCTTGCTGCCCACTCTCCTGCCTTGCTGACAACAATGACACCCCCCAAGCCCCCAACTCGTGTCTTCATGTAGTCCAATGCAGTGTCTGCTGCCATCTCTGGTGACATTCCTGAAAAGAAAACCAAAATCACTTCATGGTACCTGTCCGGTTTAAGTTTTAAAATTCTCTTAAAATTTCACCCCTCCCCATGGAACCAGTCAAACCTAACTTCTCTTTCAACTGAACTGGCAAGAAATTTCCAGTCTAACAAAGGAAGCATTTTTAGAAAGGCTCTGAACAGTTGTTAAGAGCTGCCATGGTGTGGTACTGCTCCAAGTATTTATTTACATAGTTTCAGATTTTGATTCAGCTTCAGTGTTTAATACAAACTAACTCACAAACTTTATGTTCAAGACTCATCATTTCTTATGCCATCATTTGACTGGAAAAAAAGGCCAATCTGCAGATTGCAAGGTTTTCATCAAAAGTTTGTGACAAGCTAGGTCTAAAGCATTTACAATTTGAAAAACACACATCAAAATAATCAAAAATTTCAGTCATCATCTCTGTTCTAATTCCACTGGCTGCAACAGAGCTCAAAGCACGTACTTCACACTGTCATAATTTATCAAAAGCAGACATCAGCATGACTCTTCCTGAAACTTCTGAAACCATCAGGCAAAATGAAGTCTCAATGTGCTAGACATCAGACAAAGGACCAGCAAAGCAACTTCAGTTTTTCACTACTTGATTCCTATTACCAGGAGTATTTTCCAAATAAATCAAATTTAATATGTACATCATACACACAGACCTGTAATAGCTACAAAATACTTGTTCACTACAGGTTTAAATTTACATTCAGGAATTCAGCTGGCTTGGCCTAATTACCTTAAGATATATACATTCAATAATGTTATGCAGCTTGGGTTTGGAACAAAACCTGACCTTCATGCCTTCCTTGCAAATTTTGAGTTAAAACCAAATAAAACCAGCAGAGTCAGAATTATTCACAGCACTGGTGACTGACAGGATAAAGCTCCTTACTCTGATGCACGGGTGACACTATGACTATTCAAGTCAGAGGCACTGTCTTCAAAGGGTCAGTATTTCACTGTTTGATTTTTCACCAAGACAACAGCTGCCATCATAAGACTGAAATTCCGACAGCTGTTAAGACTGGCAAAGCAATTCACTCCTAAAATACAGAAGTAAAATTTGCAGCATTTGCCAAAAGAAGATATTTAATATACGAATTACCAAATAGCTGAGCAGAATTATGGAGGCTCTACAGTTGTTCTTATATACACAACTTCAGCTCACTGATCAAGGACTTAAAAAGTTATAACTTGTTTTCAGTGCCTTCATGGAAACATGCTGGGAGGAGGGGCTGGGGGGGAATCTAGTTGCTGACATGCTTGCCTGGCAGCTGAGTTACACTTCTGGGCAGGATGAATGAAGGTAAAGCATGCATGGGCAGGGTGAACAAGTGCAAACACACAAATACATGTGGGTTAATTTTCTTTTCCTCTTTTTCCAATAAACGTTTTAATTTGAGATTCATTTGCCTTTCAAACTGATTAATCACAAGCCAGATAATTGCTATCAATCCAAAGTCTTGTAATGCAGTTAACTTCAAGCCACAGGAGAAACCAGTTTACACAATTTAGACAAGAGCTTAGAAAGCTGTTCACAAATCGAATACTTTAAAGACATAACTTAGAGAGTAAAGGGAGAGCATAACATGTGAAGAGCTTTGGGAAATAATCTGTAGGTTGTATTTTATGCAGAAACTGTCACGTCAGCTATGAGATTTAGAGAAATGCACCCATTATATGCACACAGCTCTGTAGAGCACAACAAAAATATTTGCAGCTGTTACTTGTCTCTCTACTTACTGCTTCTCCAATGAAAATGTAAATTGAATGTTTTCCAACTATTTCCAGTTCGGTCGATCTCAAAGCAAGTTACACTGTACTGCCCCAAAGCTACAGCTTTCTAAAAATAATGGTGATATCTATATTAATGATTCCTGAACTGCATGCAACACAAGTATGTTGTCTGGCTATGTTTACAGGCTGTAACATAATCAAGGGTTTAGATGACAGACTAAGTCATGAAGGTAAAGCTCCAAAGGGTCATCCCACAGTCAGATTGTATTACAGTCACATAAGACATACTGTGTCAGCTGTTTACCACATACCCACCCAGTCAGTTTAGTACATTTTCCAAAACAACGTGTAAATTGAAATCATGGTTAAGAAGTCTTACAATAATTTCTGTTGCTGTAATCAGAGTTGTTACAATAAAGACCTATACAGTTTATTAGAAGGCAATATCCCATACTTTCTTACTTCAGCTCTCCCTTTCTAGCCCTCCCTTACTGCACCCTTAAATATATCTCATTTTTTCTTGCTTTCTTTTTCACGTAATTCTAGTTCATAATTGGGAAAAAATTATTAAAGAGGACATCCATTAAACTAAGTAGACAGTAATGTCTTTCAATGTACACTGATCTAAAGGATTCAATATCAGGCAGCAGAGATAATTCTGTTCACTGCAATTATATTCACTTTATTAATAATTTAATACTTTGTTTTGTTTTTAAAGAGGTGACCCATCAACATATCCCTGAGAGCAACTCTTCTGACAACTGTTCTAGGATGACAGTATACACAGTGAAATCTGTGATTAAGCAACATTTCCTACCATTATTTCAGCTTACAAGAACTTTGGAATATACCTTGCTCCATGTGATGGAGGATCAGTCGGGCTAAGACCACTTTCATAATGCTCTCCCCATGTCCTGTGGTTGAAGTGGCACCAGAATGGTTGTCAGCATAACCTCCACTTCCTTTTCAGAGGGAAAAAAAAGAAGGCAATATTCTGTAATACAATTTAGAAGCCCTGCATTGTTTAAAATAGGTACCAAACATTTCTTCCTAAAGGTCCATTAGCTGTGTACATTTCTGGGAGCAAAGTGCCAGTAATGTTTCTTTCTCATTACTGCCTCAATTTTAAAGTAAAATATATGAAAGAGATCAACAACAGTTGGAGCAAGTCAGTTGCCAAGCTGAGAGAGAAGACTAGGGATGTGTTTGTGCACAAGAGGCAGAAGCAGGCCAACACTCCAGAGGAATGAGCATATTTTCCAGAAATAGCATAAATATTTTCCAGAACAGCAAGGGAGGGTATATTGAAGATCAGCAAGATGGTGTTGGGATGCAGAATGCCAGGCCACATGAGAATGCCAGGCCACATCAACTGAGAAGATATGAGGGAAGATGTAGTGAGGACATTGGTGAGCTGACCACTTTGAGGTAAACTCACCCTCCACAGCATATAAGTATTTGAAGAGCATGGGCTCTAGTGAAACTTCACAAAGCACTCCTGAAGAATCTTCAAAGTCCTCACCACATGCAGTGTTTCTTCTGTTTAACTCCCCTTCCCCCTTTCTTTTTTTCCCCTTCCTTATTTTGCTGGCATATTCCACACCCTGTTCTCCACCAAGCTTCTGCTTGCTCAATACCCATATTTCTAGCACATCTCCTCAGAAAAATATTTCCCAGGAGCTAGGAAGAAACATACCACAGCATTATAAACAAGATACTGGGGGAGGGGAAAACCCTTAGAAATGCAATGAAAGTTTCTTCCCTTCTGTACTTTCTTTATCTGACCCTTTTAGTGGACTATGAAAACATGTGGAAAAACACTGCCACATTAAGTCAATGCCCCTTTACCAAAGCCTCTGATGTTTAAAAGCACAGCTGGCATTTCTGTATCCAATCCTGCAGATGCCTAGTGAGACCAAAAGTTGCAAGCAACATGCTCAGCAGCACCCAGTTTCACTTGTCCTTCACAAACCCATGTCATGAACTATAAGAACGCTGAACATGATCCACACAGGAGGAGGGTATTTGCAGCCAGAAACAAAACTGAAAACCATAGTCAAAATCCAGAGGATATCAAAATGTTAGCAACTTTGTATGCAAAAGAAGGACAGTTTTATAATAATCATAGACTGCCAACAGCAATGCTATTTGAGTTTGGAACATGTTTCACTGAAAATAATTATTTTCCAAATCCCAGCTGAACGGTAGAACCCTGAAGCAATCAAATGGCAAGTCTTTCATGAGAGGAAGAAGTTTGTGGAAAGGATTTCAAGTGTCTCTTTATACTTGGATAAGAGATCTCTTAAAATATTTCCTTTATTCCACACCACATCTATTAGGTTCTGAGACAGTCTTATCAGGGCTCTCTCAAGAACAGGAATTTACTCAAAGTTGCGAGTCACTTTATAGTTCTTGCTCACTTATACAAGAAGTAGTAATTGCAATTACGCCTCCTTCCTTAGGTATCAAGGAAACAGCATCTTAATATGGAGCAGGCTACATTTTTTGGTTTAGTAGAAAGCAGAGCCGTAAAAAAGGAGAGTTTATCAGAATCAACAGAAAGGAAACACAGATGTTAGCACTAAAGAAAGGGCAGAAAAAACAAACTCCCATTCCCATTTTCCACACAGAACTCCCAATTCTTTCTTGCAAATCCCCATGCTGTAAGGAGCTTTAGCTTTGATACGTTTAAATGTTAGGCCTCCACTTCAGATGGACTAGTATTTATGTTTTGTTTCACTACTGAAAAGAAGAATTGTAATACTGTTTTTCTTTCTTTAAATGAGATACCCCCAAAAAGGGAAAGGCAAGATCCCACACCCCATACCTATGCATGCTGTGTCACCAACACGGCCAACCAGTTTATTAGAGAGTCCTCCCGTGGATGTTGCACAAGCTACATTGCCTTCACTGTCTATAGCAACAGCACCGACTGTTCCAAGGTCTCTGCCAAGAAAAACAGTTCACAAAATTAGACAGAATTAAAGTATACCTGCCAAAGCATGTTGCCTTTATTTCACAGGTAGCTTTAAAGAAGATTTCTACAACAGAATTACTCTCATCATAAAGCTATTTTTGCCATGCTTCTCATTATAAAAATAACAAGAAACATGCAACAATTCTCACAAGCTTTGTATTTAACAGAGTAGAAAACACTTCTTTTTTTAATCTTTCCCCCACGACTTGTTTACTTTCATAGCATGGAAACTTGGGGAGGAAAAATACCCACAAAACAAAAGAACACAGGGCAGAAATACTTCGAGTCATTATAGCTCTGGAGTAGTTTTTTGGCTGACACACAAACCGACACACAACTTTCCCCTAAATGGCAACTCAAAGATGCAACAATTGGCTCCACTGTCTCAACAGGAGGTTAACCGGAATTATTAATGACAATGCACGTAAATGAGTGAATACAGAAAAGGACAGTAATGTTATGCATGCACTGAATCATTTCCTTCCTGTTCCTCCTCTTTCCTTTTCCTTACTCCCCTTAGTGTTTGAATTCTATTAAAAAAAGCTTATTTATTTTCCTTTCAACTAGTATTGCTCACAATGCATCATTAAGACATATTTTAGTCTTTGTACTCTGTAGCTATGTAATCTTGAGGTTTAAATCACTTGGCCAGTATACTGCTGAAACTTCACATTGGTTTAAAATCCTCATGCACTGAAGAAAACAGAAGTCGCAACTGTATCTTTATTTCTTCAACAAAGAAGAGACATATACAATAGCCTGCTCAAAATATACATGTGTAGTCGTGTATGGAAAAAAAAAAAGCCTGTCGTGACTTACTGTAACAGTTGCTGCACTGAGAAGTGAGACATTACTGAGAAGTAAGAGTTTAAATATCCACATATTCCAGTCTTAGCAATTCACGTAGGAACATAAACCAGTATGTGACTAGGAGAAGTATACCAAACCCCAAAAATAATCTAAATCCCTCCACATAGGAAAATAATTTGTAACAATTCTTCAAGGAACTACCTAACAGGCAACTGGAAAG
This sequence comes from Petroica traversi, assembly GCA_025920805.1. Lineage (NCBI taxonomy): Eukaryota > Metazoa > Chordata > Aves > Passeriformes > Petroicidae > Petroica > Petroica traversi. The sequence goes on along the minus strand of JAHLSL010000046.1, from coordinate 8,316,326 downwards.
GAATAACTTTCGAATTTGCCAGGGTACTGGTGAGGGTTTCTTTATAGCTCTGCAAAATCTAAGCTAATTAAGCCAGACAAAGTCTTTGTGTACCTTGAAACCCACAGTCAGTTTCTCAGAGACCCAACTTCCTGTTCCCTCCTGCTTATGTAAAGTATCATACTGTCAGTCCCTACACTTCATTCAAAGCAATTCAAAGTTGACTGATGAATCACAGGCCTTATAAGCTGCTCTGACATTTATATAGAGACGGACCTCATTTCAAACTGATATGATGGTGCAGATGGGCTTCCCACCCATCCATCTGTTACAAATGATTTGCTGAAAAGAACATTAGTAAATTCAGTACTCCCTTGCACATTCATGTAGCACCCTTCAACCAACTAAAGTTAGATCCTCCTGAGAAATTAAGAAAGATGTATCCAGATGTACATTTTCTTGTATAAGTATTTACCTTAAGCAACTGTGAAAATAAAAGCACACAGGAGATACAGCCAGTAATTACCTCTTTTGGTATGAGAGCACAAATGGCAATAAATAACAAATATGTCCAACACACCTCATATACGGTGACAACTACACTTGATTTCTTACTGTCCCTTTTTTATTGCTTCAGTGTAACCTTTCCTTTGATCATCTTCAGAACAAAGGCAAAAAAGACCCCAAAACATTAACAAGGCAGACAAAACTGCTATCAAATTATCGCCATGTCTCTATTTTTAATTATTGACAGCAGTAAGAACCTCAACAACTACCTGTGGTATACCATACCAGAGGATGCTATGAGGTATTTTTTTCTATCAAGAATTATTCCTATGTACTGCATATACTGTGATACAGAATGTATTATTTGGATTTGTTCATTTCCTTTTGTCTAAACCTTCCATTATCCTATACCCATGAAGTGACACGTCCTTACACTATCCCCGTTCAACTAATGAGATACCTCTATTTTGTCTCTCAGACCTGCATCAGTAGTAAGGGTTTCTGTTATTGTTGTTAGGTCCTTGTTAGTTAATAACTCCTTGAGTCACTCTTGCAATGTGATTCACAGTGGGGCTAGGAGCCCATTTACTGCCTTACAGCCAGACTTGACATCCTTTCTGTGGGATTCTCAGGCAAACTCCAGCAATCCTTAACAAGGGTATTGCCAGAGACTTTGCAGATAAACCAAGTTATGCCTTGTTCTCGGCAAAAGGTGAGCAAGATGGAATGCTGTACATGCCATGGAATCCTAAACTTTCAGCATAAATGCTCCTAAGCTGCAGAGGAGAAAGGTCTCTCTTATGGAGACACCAGACTTGACCTGCAAAACCTATGAAATCCCAGGGTTTCCAACACTGCGAGGATCATGGGACTGAAGTAAAATATACACCAACCTTCAAATTCCCAGTATGATCTGGTATTATGTTGCCTCTGACTAAAACTACTTCACCTCTGTCTGTTCGCCTCAGGCAAGTTTCTGCATAATCACTGTGGACATAACAGGGAAAAAGAACATTCCACATGTGATACAGAATGAAATGGGTTTGCATTAAAAAAGACCTGTTTTCAACTTAGTGAATTTGTGCTGATGTTTTGGTTTTCAGAAAACGAACAGCATGGTTTATACAAGAAAAAGTCTTCAGCCTTTCAGAACTACAGAAGGTTTTTATTATCAGATATTCCAGAACAAGTCCATGCTGAAATTGAAGATGCCTGACACTGTTTTCAGAATGAAGACTTAGATGCCATGCTATTCCAACTGATATGTTCAAGGAAACAAGAGGCAGTGCTGGCCTCACCATCCTCAAAATTCTTCACAGTGAATGATAATACCACACAGTCCTTGGACAGACCACAGATCAAAAGAAAACTTCTGTTGGATACAAGACAAACTATGAACAAGTCCTTATGGTCAAGGAACAATGTCACTTTGTTTACAAGACCATATTTGTCTCATTACTTTATTTCTCCTTCTTGCAATTTACTGAAAGTAACACATAGGTTGTAATTTATAGCCTCATTTAATGGACTTCAATTAACACACCCACAGAAGAAATTTCCTTCTTTTGATCTACAAATTCAGCTCTGCTCCTGCCATTACTCCTGTTTCACTAAACAGATGAACAACACATAATCCAGCATTAATGTAATGTCATAGTGTTTTCCTGAACCACAAGCATGGACATACAAATGGAAGCTCAAAATAATTGAGTGTTTATGCCAACCTTACAGGTACAGAAAACATTTTTGGCACCTGATGTTTTCCTTTCCTTTACTGTCCACCTCACCTTCCTCTCTACTTTATATAAGATTGGGTTGTTTCCAGTGATGTTCATTCTTCTGTTGGGCAATATCATCCTGCAGCATCTCTCTTCCCACCCACCACTAAACTTCTTGGTCATATTTTTGCATTCCTTTCCATAAGCAACAGCCACAATAAGCACTCAGAGGAATTACTGGTCAACATCTGATATTGTTTATCTACATAATCCAATTTAAAGACAATTCTGATCATCTGCTTAACCAAGATCAGCTTCCTTAAGTTTTTAGGGGTTTTTTTATTATTTTGTTTTAGTATGTGCACTGGAAATTTTTTAAAATCAGTTCCTCCACAGAAAAAGCTATACAAAATGATACCTGCTTTTTGTTACTCTATGCACTTTTGTAACTGATGATTTTAAGAGCAATAACAAGTCCTAACTTTGTTCTCCAATAAAGCCACAAAACCCATGCTATTGTCAAACTGACCAATAATCTTCATAAGCAGCAACAAGTTTCATCAAGTTTGTTGCAGTCATTTAACTTTAAGCAAGTTCATTGAAAGCCTGATTTCACTGAGGACATGCTGTATCACATAACACTTGAAATACAGAACTTCAAGGTTTGTGTTTATTTGCTTGGGGTTTGGTTTTTCTTGGTTGCTTTGTTTTGGGGGTTTTCAGTTTCTTCTGAGTTTTTTTTTGTAACCAGATAGTACAAATTAAATTCCTCAAATTTAAAAATAAAATATATTTTACCTACTTCTGAAACTCTTCTGGGTTGGAATCTGGCTCAAGGTTCTTCTTCCATCTTTCCCGGGATCTCTCAGTTATGAGTTTCTCCCCTGGAATCTCAGGAATACCCATGGCCTGAGCAAACAGGTGTGCACCATGGTCAGTCAGCAGCATGTGCTTCGTCTGCAGAAAGACAAGAGATTTATTGACAATTCTTGTTTTGTCTTGTACTGAGCAGTTTGCTATAACCACTATTTTTAGAAGTATCCACACAAAGAAGATTCCAAATTTTATTTTAAAATTTCTGTATTTCTTTCCATAGCTCCCCTTCCACTATAGCTGAAAAAACTTTCAGTTCTCCAAACCACAAAGTTTAACCATCAATACAAAAGGATTGTGTCTATGTATTTGACGTTTACTGTAATGGGAAAAGAAAAATTGGTAAATTTGCTCTTTAGCTAATTTGTACGCAACTTTTTTTGTACCGTTTCAAATGAATGACCAAGTTACTACATAATCAATGTTTTGTCCAGTTAATGAGGAGATTTAGAAGGCTTTTATTCAAAAGAATGCTAATAAATTCCTGTTAAAAGGCATTACACCTACTAAAATAACCAATAAATGTAAATAACTTACAACTAAAGTGTTTCTTAATTTCAGCTGTACAATTTTATTTTAAATATTTCCTTCTACAAGCTGCTAGTCTTATAACTTGGAATTTCAAATTTAAGAACAGAATTCTTTCTAATGGGTTTGACAAGAAAACGTTTGCTCTCCTCTAACAATACTTGAAAGTTCTATTTTGATCCTTTTATTTACAAACCACTTCAAACCAGATTTTATTTCAACGACCTTAGTTTCTTTCATGCTTCAAAGTCTGTAGAGCTTGCTTCATTCATATTTTAGAGAAACTTGCCAGATTAATTTGTTTAATTAATTAAACCTTAGTAGCAGCTCTGAAATCTGATATTTTTTAAGGTGTCAAAAAATAAGCAGCAGCTTCTTGCACAATTATACAACTGTTAATTGCTCATCAGAGCCTGGGAAGGTTTTAGAGCAGTGGCAGTCTGACTATACAGCACAGAATAATTTCAGAGCAGAGCACCTAACTTACAGAAAGCCTTTCTGTCCATGCAGCAGCACAGCGCACAGGTCCCAGCTGAGGTCCAAAAAGAACCTTCTGAGCCCTGCAAAGCACCCCCATGGCACATTCCCAGCTCTCAGCCAGAAGCAAGTGGCAAAGATTGGGAATTTCTGTATCATGCTACATTCTGCAGGACATTTACAGCCTCAAACTTCAGGTTAAGATGTTGCAGACCATCAATTCCTGTTGATTTCCAAAGCAGTGACAAGAATCACTACCATCACAGACCAACACACAGCACTGCCTCGTTTTAAAGGATTCCAGCAAACCTCTGCCCAAATCAGAGACACTGATTTCTATGTAAGCCTATTACAGCCTCTGGACTAAGCCCTTTGGGCAGTGACAGAAGACTAGGCTTTACAAACATTTTTGATGTTGCAGCCCTGATATCAAACATTTTTGAAAATTTAAATGCTTTTTAATTGACCTTTCATTCATGAGAGTATTGCTTTAGGCAACACTAAGGGTGACAAGAAATAAGTCCCCTGTGTACATGAAAGCTGACATCAGGCTCTCCTGCTGAGTGCTGTTACCAGATGTTGTAGAACCCACCTTTTCCAACTAATGAGCAGTGTTCTGCCACTTGAAAGCCAACTCCTTTGTGCAATACTGCCCCCCTCTGCCACCTCCACTAACCCACAAGAAGCACTCAATACAATTCTCAAAACAGTTTTGGTTTTTATTTGTGGGTGTGGGTTGGTGTTTTTTGTTGTTTGGTGGGTTTCCATAGGAAATCTGAAATTTTCTTTTTTCTTGATCTGTACCAGAAGGTTGTGTTCTCCATCCCTTGATTTCTTAAGCCGCTAAGACTATATCATCCTTTAAATAAGTTTTAAAAAAATAAAGTTTTATTATAAATAAATGGAAGTTATTCCTAAAAACTTTTTCGTAAGATTCCATCCTATATGCAAATTTGCATAACATATGCACCTTCCTAGGCTACACAAACAATAAATGCTTGCATATTGGTAAACAAACTTGTAACATAGAACTTCCCTGTTTAGGGATCTTTTTTCTTCTTTTTCAATCCTCAAAGAAAACATGTCTTAAGGTGATTTTTGTCATTCTCTTCAACAAATGTTGTCAATCAAAAAACTTGTAGAACACTGTCAAACAATGCAACATTTTTCTGTGTCATTCTTCCAGTTTCATTAATATGCTTGTCAGTGTAAAGTCTCTACTTTTTCTGGAAGACACTTACACGAATTAATCCAAAAGGACAATAAAAAGGTTCAGGAAATCTTACAAGTAAGCAACAAAGGCTACCACTTCTAATTAACTTCACAGAAAATGGGGGAAATACCCCAAATTTCTGCTTACGGCCTAACATTCAGACCATCACAGTTCTTTATTTAACAATTCTGGCAGTGTAGAGCACAGAAAAAACCTGGCCCTTTGCCTCGAGAAGTCTGTGTTCTAAGCTAAATTCTCCTTTGTCTAATGTAAAGTCCTACACAATAAGAGTAGTGGAAAACATACACAGCTTACATATACCAATGAATTAGTGCTCTAATGGTCATGAGAAGCCCACCTAATGAAGTGCTGGAGCTGAGAAGGGCTACATGCCCAAATTAAAAAAAAAAATCATTTCAGTGTATCCTTCTATTTACACAAATACGTTCCATTCCTACAAATAGGAATAATTCAACAGAAATTTAACTGCTTTTTCAAGAATGTGTACTAATGTTCTTCCATCTCTAGAAGCTCCTGTGAACAACAGCACAATAAATCATGAACGCAAATTCTTCCGGTGCCATCCTTTTTTCTACTGCATGAATTTGGACAAGTTGGAGTTCAGTGGAAAAATGACAGCCAAATGTGTTGCAACAATAGCCTAGAGGAGCTACTCTGGCCACCAGATGGAGCCCACACTGTTCCATAACATGATGGAAATACAATTGCAAGCAGATGCACAGGGTGGTTTTGGTTGCTTTGTTTGTTTTTGGGAGCTGCATGTTTCAGAATTCCTGATGGCACTGAGGCATCCCAAAACCACTGGGAAATATGCATACAGACTTAAGAGCCCAGAAAAACTACCCTTATTACCCACAAGTCACTCAGTTAAAAATGTTTTTAATTAAGCACAGTACAGCAAAACACACTATGAAATGTACTGTGCAAGACCCTGGGTTAGTGTCCCAAAATTCCTGCCCAAGATGAACAGATGGGCAAAAATGACAGAAGAGCAACATCAGCTGGTATTCCCATTTACGGGAGATGGAGAAGCACAGGAATGCATCTCAAGATGCATCAAGCAATTTAGGCCAACATTTACATTTGAAATTTATCATCATTCACACAGATTTTTTTGCATCTTGGCAAAGAGTAATCCCTTTACCACAAAATCTCATGGTGTTAGGGCTATGCCACTATACTTGGCCCTGTACAGTAGAATTTTATTATTTCATTTCAAATTTAGCCTCAACACTTTTGAACACCAGAAGCAAGACTGAAGAGAGGGCTTTTGGTTTGTTGGTTTGGGTTTTTTGTTTGATTTTTTAAACACACTTTGCAAAGTTATATTCTCAAAATCCAACAGTGTTGTTTTGACCTAATTCTTGTTTACTTAAATGGGATTTTTTTTCATGGACAAGACAACAAAGAAAATAAATCAGTGATTCTGGAAAAAGAAGTGAACAATAAGCATTAAAATAAGTTCTCTACAGAAGACAATAAAATACAACATTTACCTTAACATGCTAGAGACATCCCCAACCCTTCATTTATATTCTCAAATTTTGTCTTCTGAAGCTGTCTAGACCTATACTTATTTACAGATCTAGTTAATGACAAAATAAAATCCATATGAAAGAAAAAAATTCTTATTCATCACAAGTTTTAATATTGTTTATTAGTAGACATACATTTTACTGAAGTATTTATATTCAATATTTTAGTGAAATGTTCTGACCTTAAAAGCAGAACTCTCCTTCCATTAAGGACACAAAAAAATTCTATCTGCTTTGGAGGCCATTGAGGACAAGATAAATGTCAATCATCTTTATAGATCACCAAAACAGGCTTTGTTTCCTCAAAAGTCACTTTGAAAGGTTAAAGAAACAAGTCTTCTTTATTAATAAGTGTTTTTATAAATATGAACCTTGTCAACAATGGGTCAGCTGCACTAGGATGAAAATCTAAACTCCAAAGACAGGACAAACTTTTTGATCACTCTTACAGCCTCGTAATAGTAAAATAGACACAGATATCACACAAATCACTTACTCCCATCCTGACATAGATCAGTTGCACCATATCTGAAAAATAAGAGAAGTCTGCTGTGGCAAATATTAAATGGATTTCTTAGCAGAATAAGGTGGGATTGATCTTATATAGAAGGTCAAGCAGTATTTTACTGCCCTGATAAAACTGATTTTCTTGGAAAATCTGTCAGCACCACATACAGCTAAGGTTATCTTCTACTGGGGAAAACTACAACTGCACTGGAGCTACCACCTGATCAGGTCACAATGGAGAAGGCTACCCAAAACAACATAGAAGTGCATTACATAGCCAAATATGTAACTGGGTCAGTTCATTCAGTTCCATATCACTGCAAAGTGAACAGTGTATAACATAACTTGAATCTTGCAACATCAAGCACAACACTCAGTGACAACATGAAAGCTCTTTAAAAAACAAGTGAAAATCAACAAAAAACCCCTTGAATACCAGCACTGGAACTAAAAGAGACCAACATGTATAGCTCAAGTTATGTTTCCTTAAAATGCTATTGTTTATAAATATCTCTCAAAAACCCTTAAAGTAAGTGCTTCATGGTCATGACCATAGCTTCCAAACATTCCATTTCTCCCTTCCTTCCTGCTTTAAAGCAGTACACAAACATCATCATTGATGTGTATCAATATACTGGATGAAGTTCAAAGGAAAAGAAAATGCTTCATACTCAAGTAGATAATCAGCATACCTTCTCCATAACAAGTCGAGCAAGTTTTATTGGGTTTGCTATGCACTTAACTGCAGACACTGCTCCAGAGTCTAAATTTTTTCCATCCATGATAATGGCATCCATTTCTACTTCACCTTTTTCATTTAGAACAGATCCACAACCTAAAGACAAAAAAAAAAAAATTAAAAAAAAATTAGGGAGCAAGAGAAAAAGAAGAAAGTCATTGGGTGCTAACCACCCAGGTAATTCAATTATAAGCTCTTATCAAGCAACCTTTCTCTTTCCCACTTTGCTGACTTACCAAAAGTATCTCCCAAATACAAAAAAACCAGCAGAAACTCTGCTGAGTATAACCACTAAACCAAGCCATTAACAGAAGTCTCACAGAGTACAACATCTACTTTAAAATGGAGCTTTATTTTTTTTGTAAGATAAAAAACACACTTCCAATCTGATACAAATTATATACTTGGTATTAAAGTCAAAACAACAAACCATCATGAACAGAATTCTTTATTCCCCAGATCACTTTTAAATGTACAAAACTATTTTGCCTTTACAGTTGTTCCAAAGGAGGATACAACACCACCCAAAGAAATAGTATAGTGTTTGATCCTCTCAACAGATTAACATCCCAGCACTCCAAGAAACTGCCAAAATTAACGGAGCAGAATAAAAGTGTCCCCTCATTACTGTAGCAAAGTCAAAAGTTCTTCCATTACCAAACAAAAACAGTACATAATGTAATTTTTAAAAATAAAAATTAAGTAATAAAACATCAGGTAGTTGTCTTCTATAATTATCAGTGTTGTCATTAATCTAATTGAAAATTAATGACATACAAAATGAGACAATGCAAATAGAGTGGTTTTTAAAATCATGCAAATAATTGTACCACAGAGGAATAATAGGTTGTAAGTCATCAAGTGCACAAGCCTTACTGATGGTGAAGACAAAACCTAAAAAGTAAAAAACCAAAACATGGCAGATTTACACAGTACCTCAGGTAAAAAGACCTGAGCATTGTACATAGCTAATCCAGTAGGTTTTCTCCTTTCTGTTAAACCAACATTAAAGCAGTCCAGAAACCACTGTTAATAACTGACATAAGACTTCTATACCAATGTACTTCAGATCAGAATATATGAAATTAAATCCCCTGTGACAAAAGGCAGCTAAATTCTGTAATCCTCCTCTTGTAATCTCAAAAACTGCCCCTGCCACATACAGACACATCCTTCAAAAGTTATTTTTTACCTGTCTCCAACTGCATAAATTATTCCACACTTCAGTCCTGCATCATTCACAATTTGTTCATTTTAGACTTCACTGATCTGTAAAGAGCTTATAGGTCAATTGCCTTGTGCCACCCAAGTTAATACCATCCTTCCAGCTTTTCCTTATGCTGGTAAGGAATTGTTTACCTCGCTAAACCTTGCCATGCTCTTTTAACTTTCTTTGAAAGGGTAGGCTTTCTAACCTGTGATCACAACATTTCCCCTAGAACTAGGGTACCCCTTTCTCAAGTATCAGAGACCAGAACCATGGTTCCAGGGAAAACTCAAAAAGGCCCCTTCATCATTGATGAAGACATATTCTATGTCTACTGGACATATCTCATAGGATGCACTTTAGGATTTTCCAAAATCTGCTGAGCAGAAAACAGCTGCGGACAGTTTCTGTAAACAAAGGCAGCTTTTTTTAAAAAAAAGTCTCCTTTTACAGCTGGTAAAAAGAGACAGGTGCCTCCTAAGAACAAATCTTCCCACTTGCCATAGAATCATGGAAAGCCCAGGGCTGGAAAGGACCTTAAAGATCATCTAGTGCCAATCCTTTTCCAGGGGCAGGGATGCCCCCCACTAGATCAGGTTGCTCACGGCCTGATCCAACTTGGCCCTGAATGCTTGCAGGGATGGGGCATCCACAACTTCTACAGCTTTGAGAGCTGGATAGCCCACTTTTCTCATTCCACTAATCACCACGAAAGTCAGTACACCATGGCAAAGCAAGTTACTGAACTTCAAGTGATTTCAGGTAGGAAGAATCCTTCCTTCTGTGGTTACAGGCTGCCTTTTTACCTGCCTTCCAAACCAATGAGTAGGGACTACCAGCCACTGAGGCCATGGCATTCATTGGCAGCAGCGCTTAAAAAATAAAGTTTCTGGCTTACTTATTAATTCAAGGTCATAAGAAGAGGAGAAAGTATTTGACTACTACCATTAACATTAATTCACACTACTGTTTAGGAAATCCTGTTACAAAATCTCACTATAAAAAGGTAGAGATTTATGACTCATAGACCATTATTGCAATACTTCTGTAGTGTTATTTACAAAATAACTAACTGCAAGCATTAATGAAGAGAAAAACACCTAAGATCCCAAACACCAGTATTTCTGTGGCAATAGGTAAAGGTCAAGCACTCAGCATTAAACAATGCTGCAAGGTATATCCAAGTGCCTTAAAGATACACATTAACTTTAAAAGTCCATGAGTCCATGTCTTAAAACTGGATATACATAGCACAGCAACAGAAAATTTACAGAAAAGTAAAACAGTGCTCCACAAATTAAATGGCAGATATGTAACACTGAAGAATGGGGAAAAAGTAACTCATCTTCCTAAGTGTACTCATGAGAAACTACAGTACATGCCATGCTGAGAAATCACCTATTTTGTGACACTAGCATTTAGTCCACTGCAATGTACATAAATCAATAATAACGCAATAATAATAATACAAGCTGGGATTTTCAAAAGGCAAAACCCTTGAAATACAACATGACTCTAAGTCCACTTAATTCTTAAAAAAATTACCTGCATTAAAATGAGGATCATCTTCCATTGACTGTACTGCCTCCTCAACTGCATCCAGGGCACTGCCTCCCTGCTTCAGGACACGGTAACCTCGCAGTGCAGCTCGGACAACACCAGCACGACTTCCCTCTTCTCGTTCTTTGAAGATCCTGCCAGCTCCACCGTGCACCACGATGACAGGCTTCATCCTGCCGAGGCTTCCAGCTGGGCACACAGGTCAGCTGTTTGGAAGGAGCAGTCTTTAGCATGTGCCCCATTTTACGTGGGGAGAGGCTGCAGGTTAGGTAACACACAGGGGTAGTTTGCCACAATTTACCATCTGGGAAGCCAAGTACTCACATGGAGGAGCTCTTAATTCAGTCTGGATGAGGCCTCAGGCAACTTGGTGCAACTCTGAGGCCAGCTCCACTTTGAGGAAGGGTGTGGGTTAAGTGGCTCAGGAAGGGCACATTACAGGCTAAGTTACTCTACAATCCTGTGGTTTAGTATGAACCCTGTCCGGTGATAAAACATTACAAGGAAAAAAGCATTTGAATAACCCCTGAACCTACTAGCTGCTCTTTGTTTTATATGGGTAGTCTGTTATCAGAGTACAGTAGTATCACCAGCAACGAAGAAAGGCAACTGACCCGAGTTAAAGGCTTACCCAGCTCAACCACCAGATCCCAGACCTCTGACCTCTTGCAACACTTCGAACTTCGAGCAGGAAAACAAGGTGTTCATTCACACCTGGCAGCCAACACCTTGGTGCTACTGCTCATGGCCTCCTGCGACCAAAAGAGATTGTTCCTAGCTGGGACACATCGTTGGTGATGCAAATCACGCGTTCTGCTTTCAGAAAAACCCAAAGAAGGAGCAGCCAACTCATCTCCCACTAAAATCTGGGGCATCACACAGAGAAAACTCCCCTCGTGGAAAGTTTCTCGGGGACGGCTATTTTTGGAGGCCGTGAAGAGCAGAATCCAACAGCCTCTCCTCTCATCCTACGGCCAGACCCGTTCCAGAGAGCCTCCCGCACTCCTGCTGCCCAGGGGCGGCCGGCCGGGAGAGGAGGCTCTGCCAGCTCGGGCCGCCGCGGGGCAC
>JAHLSL010000046.1:8266703-8303994 GCA_025920805.1 Petroica traversi | reverse complement strand
CAGGTGAGATAATCTGTATGTGTCACACAGTTCCCAAACTGCTGGCAAAAACAAAAACTGAGCTTGACGTTTTATTTCTAATCATACGCTGCTGGTGGAACAAACGGTAGTTTACTAAAAGAAGAACTATTAAAGATTCTTTCTGAAAAGTAAAAAATACAGTTTGTGAAAAAAACCCCCCCCTATAATTCTGAACTCTCTTACCTGTGTAACTAGAAGTGTAAACAAAGATTTCTAAACGTTTTTACAAACTACCTGGCATGCATCTGGCCCTGTCCCCTGACCACTCCTGCTTTGCTGACCGCCTCTCCACTCCCTTGTCTGTGTTGAGGTGTTGCAGTCCAGGCTGCAGGGAGACAGGGAATGCAGCCTGCTCTGTCCACTCAGGGCGTCCAGGGGACGTGGCTGTGCAAAAGGGGCAAGGATTTATGGCAATGTGAAGTCACTCAATTTAAGATCTGTTTTGATCCTGAAGGTTGTTTGCAAATTAATTAGTGTGGTTTAATTAAAAGGAAATACTCCTGATGGTTTTTCTTTGTCGCTGGTAGGCTTAACACAGAGGAATTAAAATTTCTGACATTAATTATTTGAGAGTGCCGCCTGTTTTTGAAGAATATTTGTCTTGTTTTCAGGCAGTGTCAAGACAGGAAACCAATACTATTTAGATTAAACAGTTTAGAAGAATCATTTCCAGTTGTTTGCGTGGACAGCTGAACACAAAACTTATATAGTAACTTTAAGTTGAAATTTTAATGTTAGTCTAACATTATGATTCAACAAAGCAAGAGAGTCACTTGATAGAACTGGAATAATCTGTTTCTACAACAACTTTTTACCTCAGGCCTTCTTTGACCACTGCCTTTGTCATTGTGGTCAAATCATTTACGTGCTTTTTAAAATGCTGTAGAGCTTCTCAGAGCAGACTGGAAAGTATTAGTATTTAGCTTTATGATTATTATTTAGTTTTGTTTTTTTTTTTAATTAGCACATTGAATTGCACATCAGGAACCTGTCCTAAAGCTATGTAAACTGTTGGAATAAGTTTTAAATGATTGCTGTAGAAATCTATTAATTTTGTTCTTGCTAATTTTCGTAAGAGACTTTAATTGCCCGAAAAATAAATTTTAAAATGTACAGAATAAATTAGGGGATTTCCATGTGGAGCCTTGTGGACATCAACTTTCCTGCTTGTTACCTGAATGTGCCTTCCTTGAAGGAGGTGGGAACATGTTACCACAGGTGAGTCAGGGTAGAGGGCTGAAGCAGGGAGGTAAATGATCCAGACCCATGTGGGTAGGGAACATGTATGAAAATATTCTGATGTCATAGGGTCTACTCTGCATTTTCAGTGACTAAAATACAACTGTACTTGTGCCTTCTATTTTTCTGCAAAATCCCTACATTAAGGACATGCCCTTCTTCTAGAGAAAGAATTCCCCTAGAATCTCATTGAAATGTTAATTTTAGGAACCAGCAAAGCAAGTGAAATACATTGTAAAATTAACTGGTTTAATGCATATTTATAATGAATGTATTTTTTAAGTAAATGTTTATGTAGCAACTTGTGTGTTTATCCCTAAACTATTTTAAAATCTTCAAAATATGATGTAGCACAGAAAGCAGTGCTCTATATTTTATTAATTGGATTGTAGGAGCATGGAGAGTTGATCAAGGCTAAGGCTGCTTGAGCAAGTGTCAAGCATGCAGAAACAGAAGGCTGTTCACAAAGTCTGCATCTTGGATCTTTTTATATGAGACAGAGCTGTCATATGGAGATCACTGCAGCATTAGGATGCTCAGGTCACAGTGAAAAAACTCATGCATGTTGAGTAACTTTGTTCATATGCACAATTTGATTAAGTCTGTAAACCACTTCTTACCATATTCTTATTGTGAAGATCGTGCCATCGTTTAGGGTAGCTGGAAAAACCAGTTCCTCTGAGAGTTTATTTTTTTTATGCAAAGTTAAACTTATGTTCAGGCAAGATCAGCACTGAAATGTGCAGTAGTAGGACAGTAAATGGTAGATGGTAGATGAGGTCTTGTAATTGATTAATGACTTGTATGTTGAATAGTTCAGCTGGAAATATTTCCTTGGGAAGAGGCACTTGACTCAACCAGTGCCCATGATGTTCCCCCCCTTCTGTGCAGGAGTGAGATTAAATTGGAGATGAGTTCATTTTCCTGCTTTGGAGAGATTTTAACCATGGAACTTAGATTTCTTTCCATGGCAGATTGTCCCAAATGAAGTTAACAGTGCCAACTGCTCCCAGTATTTAAGCATTTTGCACACAGGGGATTGGTTCTAACAGACAGAAGTGGGTGAGTCTCAGAAATCTATGTGCTGGGGAAGAAGGGAGAGTGCCATAGGATGCAGTGCTGGTCATGGCAAATCCCAGTGCACATCCTAGTTTTGAACTGTGCACGTCATGCGTTTGACCAGGTTTCTAAGCAAAACTTTAAAAATGGTCCTGGTGGTTCCTATTTCTCTGTCCTGTGTATTTACTGAGATTTCATCAGTATTTATTGGCCGTGTGCTTTGCTGAAGGTGCATTTGAGGTGAGTGTCCTGAGTAGAAGACAGCCAGACTCACACACGGATGACTGACAGAGACTAAAATTAGAACTTTTTGTTTTCCTTTTGTTGCAAGAACCCTGAAACCATGTTGCATTTATGTCACTGCACAGCTGAAAAAATAAGTTCCTCTGTCACCTCTGTGCTTTTGAAGTCCCTCCCACAGCCTGTGAAGTCTATAAATCCCAGTCTGTTCCATTCTAATCACTTTAACTTCAAAGAAGGCAGATCAAGTTCAATTTTTTGAGATTGTTTTCAATTCTCTGTTTATCCCATGCTTTACATCCCCTCTGTAAAACTCTTTCAGACATTCTTGTTTTGGCTGATCTGCACAAAACTGGTCTGTATGTCTGACAGAGGCTTACAACTTTCCAGCCATTGAAGGGGGCTTCTGGTTTGATGCATTCAGAGGAAATGGCACCCTCAGGCTGGCAAGGGTTACAATTGCTTTGGTTCAATCCCATGCCCCTTGCCAAAAGGGGAAACTCCAGAGCTACCACAACAATTGCAGCATTTAAAACCCCAGAATTTAGGAAGTATTTCCTCTTATGTAACTCTCAGATTTATTTTGTCTTGTATTTTGATACATTAGGAAAAATGCAGTTCTCTTAGTTCTTAATGATATACAATTAACATTAAAGGCTATAATTAAAAAAAGGTTTCAGCTTATCCCATATTTTAGGCAAAACCCTCATTACTTTTTAAGGGGCGTTAGGAGATGTTTGCTTAAATGTTGCTTGAGATAAGGACACAGCTTCCAAACACTCCAGGAATTTGCAGGAAAATTTATAATACACCTTAGCAGAAACAAAGTAAAATTCTAAGACTTGTCATTAGTGCAGGGTGATAGAAGTATCTGCAGTAAAGGTTTTAGGTGGATTTTGTGAAAAATACAGAACACCTTTGGGAGAAAAGATAGCACAAAACAGTTTAAAATAATTAATAGGGGATTTCCCTGTCACAATGTGGGGACAGAATGAAAATTAATCAAATGGCCAATGAACATCTGTCCCAGTTTGTTCTTTCTCTGTGACTTCTTGTCACTTAAATGTAGTATATCACAGAATACAGGAAATAAAAGAACATAATCATGGCAGATACATACCAAGTGTTTGTAGAAGAGATGCTCTTCATACTTGGGAGATGAAATAGGAACAAATGAAACTAAGTTGGGACACACAGCCATGGAATTAAAAAATTACTTTTGAGTAACTTTTTTAAGACTTAACCAAGTTGCCAGGCATTGGAGAGAATCACAGGGCTCCTGTGTCAGATACAATATTCCCTCTCATGATTTGAAATGGAGTTCTAATCATAAAAACTTAGGAAATGATGCTCCAGGGAGTCACTATCATTACCTGCAGCTGACCCTGTGGAGATATTTACTTTTGCAGAAAGGTGGGCAGGGAAAAATTAAGCTTTGGAAGTTTGCTGGCAGTGCTTTATATTGCAGATATGCTTATATATAGCAGTTGCCCCTTTATCTGGAGGATTGTAGTTACCATATGTGGCCATTAGAAAGAAAAATAAAGGCATGATAGTTTTGCTTAGTTCAGATATTTAGAGTATTATTAGAATTATGTTAGTTTTTAGTGAAACAAAAAGCTGAGATATAACAGTAGAAGAATGTTGAAATTTTGAGTGATGAAGTTAGTTTAATGCAAATGGTTTAGGCATTCAATAAAAGCCTCTCCTAATGCAGTAATTAACATTAAGAAATATTTAGAAAAAAATATGTGCCACGTACATAAAACTAGATTCAAAGGCATATTTAGAAAGGTTACTCTCCAAAGGTCTTCCTCAATTTATTTCTTAAGAAAATTCCACGTTTTTTCCATATATATTATCTGCTGCCAGAATGGTTTTAGACAAACATTGTGCTTTGTTTTTTCAATAAGGAATTGCATTTCTTTCCCTTCAGTTCCACCTAAGTAGAAATTCATACAGTATGTGTGATACTGGAGTAATAATTTATAAAAAAAGCAGTTTGAAAAGCTTACAGTTAAGTCATCACCGTAGTTGTAGTTTTTGATGTGAAAATAACTACAAGGGAAATGCCAGGAGCTAAGGGATTTTATTTTGACTAATTGACCTATTTTATTTCTATTCCTAAGTCAGCACCCCAATTCTAATGAAGTAACTAAAAACTATGTTGCTGCATATACATCCAAAAGCCATATTTCAGGATGGATTTTTAAGATGTTTATCAAATTATTTATAAAATGCAAGAATACTTCAGAGAGTAGGCCATGAATAGTATGCTAACAGAAAATTCTCCAGTATAAATCAAAGAAGGCTGGTGGCAGGGAAAACTAATCAAGCAGGGAAAAGAAGAAAGGTGTATTTTAAAATGAGAATACTAAATGAGATAGGCAATTGATGTCTGCCAGGCATAGACATAGATCTGTTATAGTGAGAATTGATGTCAGGTCTCTGTAAATGCAATGTAACAGATGATGAAATTTGTGTGAGATCTTCAGGTAAGTCATGCAAAGACACTGGAAGCAAAAAGCACTTTTAAATTGATTGTGATGTGAATGGGGAACCAGTGGAGTTGGTTGAAAGTGAGAGCATTATATTGCCTTTCTCCTCAGTCATGAAGATGAAAGCAGTGATGTTTGCCTCCAGCTGCAGTACAGAAAGTGATATCCCATGGGAGCTTGGAGAACAATTCAAGACCAGATGTAGAGAGATTTCCATAGTATTACTTGTGTTTATCACAGGTGGGAATATTGTTTATTTTGGTACCAGTATCTGGGAAGCTTTCTAAAGCTGCTGAGAGCAGCAAACTTTGTTTGCCTTCAGGTAAGCAAAAATGGAGCTTACACATGCACACTGGACTGCTAGATGACTGCAAAACTAGTTTTCTTCCTGAAGGTTTGATCATGTTGCTGGTGCCAGCATGTTCCTAAACAAGCTAATACAAAAAGAAAACTCAGGATTAGGTGTTACTCTAAGGTTGCAGAAATAGGCAATTGGTCATCTGATCTTTGAGTAAAGAGAAATGAATGGGTATGGATTCACAGTGTATTTAATTGAAGAGACTAAAACTACTGCAGGGCTAGCAAAACGCAAACATGAACAAATGTAATTAGGACTGGTTTAAGATGAGTACTGAGTGTAGTAAAGATCAAGAGAGTAGGGTTCAAAATGTTGGTACCTTTCTACTGTTTTCAGCACTGAAATATATGTTAAGAAATGAGACAAATACAAACATGATACCTTGTATTAAAGTGGCTAGATTTAGGTGGAGTTATAAACTGCAAATAAATATTTTATGAACCAATAATTCTCCTTTTCTCTACCTCATGCCCTTATGAACAGCCTCTGATGTCATCTTTTAGGTCCTTACTTTAATATTCTTTCCTAATATAGTCTCAATCTGAAATTAAAAACTTAGTTCTGAGTGTCACATTTGTCCAGATAACTGGAACAGGCTTTGTGAACAAAGTGCCGAGGTAAGGTCAAAAAACCCTCTGGTTTTGAATATCAGATAGTTTCTAGTTACAGGAAAGGAGAGGAGACTCTCAGGAGTTGTGGTCTTCTACAACTACTGGATATTTCACAGAGGGGAGCTGAACACTGACTGGTATTTGGAAAGGAAGGTCTGTGGCATGGACCTAAGGTAGCACAACCATGAGCCTTGACAGTGCTTGGGACTCTCAGTACTGGTGATGGAGCCTGTGTTCCTTTTCAGGGTGTCAGGGTTAAAAGGATCTATGTTCTTGTAACTATATTTTGTGTTTGGTATGTAAAGTTGACTCCTGCTGTAATCAGGAAGACATTGTCAATTCCAAGGCAACTGCCATCCCTGCCCTTTCCTTTCCTCCACTTTTTTCATCTTTCTCTCTCCTCCCTTCCTTCCTCCTCCAAATTTCCTTTTTTGTACAGTGGGCTTTATGAAAAAACTGGCAATGCAGAATTGGTATTTCAAGTTGATGAAATATTCAAGTACATTAGATAGTACTAGAATCATCATATTTGGTGAGCTGTTTCTGCAGAGGAATTTTGAAGAAAACCATCTTCAGTTAACATCTGAACATCAGTATCCCTAAAATTTTGAGGTTGTATGCTTAGATCTATTATCTTTTTGCTGCTTTTATTCCTTTTCTAGCTTTTGCATTTTTGAAGAAATCATTTCAATACCATTTATTCATAAGTCTTTGGAAGTCACATTTTCACCCACTTTCTAAAAAATACAAGATTTTATGATTACAATATTGTGGATGAATACTGTCTATAACCAGTAGAAATGCTTCAAAGCTGATGGAAAGGAGGACTCTGGGCTTTCTGAAATACTCTCTGATCGAATATGAGATATGGAAGCATCCAACATGTTTTAACAATGGAAACTCCTTTTTTTTTCTTGTGTAAAAATAGATCACAGTGGCAGTGACCCTAGAGGGAGAGAAAGAATGAAAAGAGATGCGTGTTTCTCTCAAAATTCTGACTACATTGTTACAGTCTGTGTCAAAGAATGACAAATCCCAATTGCTCTGCTTCCTGTGTTCTTTGAATTAGAGCTTGGTGTGTGTTACACCATTTTGACCTCTTCAAAATTTTGTAATTTAATTAGCAGATTTCCCTTCTAGCCCACTTTGCAGTGTGGGGCAAAAAAAAAAAAAAGCATATAGATAGATAGATAGATAGATAGATCTCATAATACTTCATTCTTTTCTGAATCTAACTGCATATTTTGAATGGAATTTGTATGAAAGCACTCTTGTATAAATTTAAATCCGGATTATATAAAAACAATAAGTGGTATTAACCAATGGGAATTAAAGACTACCTGAACTAGCTAGAAAAATTTACTGCCCAGTCACTAATTTATAGGCTTGATGCTTGCTGGGGTATTTGCCCAGCTGCCTTATCAAGTGTTCAACTGTGAATTAGTTAGCACAAAAAGTTGGCAGAGGAATAGGGAATTTTTCACCTCAAGGTGAAAAGGCAGTAACAAGGCAGGCTAATACTGATTTAATGCTGTTATGGTCTGGTAGTTTGGCATGAACATGAATCTATATTGCCATCGGTTGACACATGTCTACATTCAAAGAAACACTTTCCTAACTGACATCCTTTTTGCAGGAACACCAAGTGGTAGGCACCTGCC
The DNA here is from genome assembly GCA_025920805.1 of Petroica traversi. Lineage (NCBI taxonomy): Eukaryota > Metazoa > Chordata > Aves > Passeriformes > Petroicidae > Petroica > Petroica traversi. Next base: position 8,296,307 of record JAHLSL010000046.1, on the reverse strand, counting down.
TTAGCTGGCAAAAAGTTAAGTGTCCTGGCTAAGCTAGGACTAGGCTTCCTCTGTAACTGTGGGGAGAGGGATTTTCAGAGTGATTCATACAGTTCTAAGATGTGTCTAAAATAGATGAGATGACTCATCCTCTGGAAGTACCTGCCACTCTACTGACGACAGAGGGAGACCTAGATGACTAACTTACCCTAGATAGCTAAATTTTGGACTGGTAGTTAATAGGAGAGAAAGCTCAGTACTGATGTTTTTTCTTTTAATGAAAAGAGGCTCAAATATGCAGTCATTCTGAAAAAGTCTGTATGACCACTGATCATGCAGTATATGCTGAAAAAGAGATGGACCTGCACTGCTGTCCTTCTGTATCTTTCATAAATATGTTGATTTTATTTCTTGCTAAATTAATCTGTATCAATGTGAGGAAGACATTTCTACCTTAAAAATACCACTGGAAAGGGATAAGTATTATTTACTTTACACAGATCTATGAAGCAATGAGCAGGATATTTATTCTGCATCAGTTTCCATTACTGAAATCACTTTGTATTTATACCAGCAGTGCTGGATGTAAAATCCATTAGATGGGGTGTAACAGATTGTTAGCATGTATTTGCTTAAATACAGCATGAAGATCTGCAGTCTGCAGGGCATTAACTTCATTGTCACTGCTTCAGATGCACCATTTTTTGGACAAGTTACAAAAATTAAGCTTTATACCTATTAATATTTAATTAAAACCCGTCACTTGCCTGATTTGACAATTTTGTGGTCTTAGGGAATATTCAGGAATTATTCACCACATCTGATTTTAGATACCAAATTAGGTTTCTAAATAAGGAGTCTAGGCACTGTTTGTAATCAGCAGAGTAGAGTTGACACCTTCAGGGAACAATTTAGAACAGCTAAGGTAAGCAGGAAGGTAGTGCTCTGGTTGCCCTCCAGAGGGCTTCTGCTGCTGCCTAGCTTGAATCCTCTGAAATAATCTTGAGATACTTAGTTATCCCTCCGTATTTACTGTGGAGGAAGCCTAGTCAAGTTTTGTAGGCTGCAACATGAATATTCCCCTTGTTTTCTATCTTATATCTTAGGTTGCTAATACACTGTCAACTCAGAGTGCAATATTTTCCTGAATATACTGAGAATATATTTCTGAATGTCAGGCGTGCTTTCGAAGGGCCTGCTGAATTGTTAATGTACATAGTATGCTCAGCAATGTTAATGTAGTGGTGTTGTGAGGTCTATGTAGTATGCTGACTTCTGAACTATTTTCCTGTGGCTTGATTAACTGAACACCCCCTGGATGTCCAGGATAGTCAGCAAAATCCATTTGGTTTTCTCAGAAAATTTGCTTATATTTTGAATGCTCTCTGGTTGAATCATAAACGGTTCTAATCTCTACTGTGTCTGCAAGGCCTGGAGTAGGGAACTGCTGCCTGGCACAGACACTGTAAGGCTTTCTTCACCTCAGAGTGTCAGAACACAGTGCTTTGGATCCAACAGCACAATGAATTGTTGTATTTTTTGTTGGTCAACGGCTGTTTTACCTAAAGCCATAAACTCCTACTGTAGCTTTGAAAGTATAATAACTGGTTATATATTGCTATATGCAGATTGTACAGGGCATCGAAATTCAGGGTGTTAACTGATTTGCTACAGTTTGAAAAATCACCTACAGAGTTAATGAATGTATTGTCATGCTAAGTTGAGATCTGTGGATTTTCCTTTCTTTTAATATGGAAGCCCAAGGTTATGGATAAAGCACAAAATCAGTGAAGAATGAAGAGAAGTCATGAACACAAATCAGCCTTGATGAATCTTCATTACACACCTGGAGAAAAAGCACAATGCAGGATATAACGTTAGCGCCTGGAGGAGGAGTTTCCAGATTTTCAGGAAGAAAAGCAGGCATGTTACAAAAGACAAGCAACAACTATCAGTGCTGTACTCTGGGAATTGTCTTCCAGGGAATGAGTTTAGGTGACAAAAATTACTTTAATATGGTAGCCATAAGAAACAGTGAATGTGTACGTCTAAGACAATAAGCAACCTTCAGTCTGGTGGATAAGTTCAGAGTCTGTTCTTTGGTAATTCTTCTTATAAAAGACAAAGGGAGGTAAAATTGCAAAGGACACAAAGGTGTATCCAGGGGAACAAGAACATCATTTATAGTCGCTGGAGTTGTTTGATGAGTCTCACTTGCTAGATACCTGATAACAAGGAAAGCCAATCTGTCACTGTATGGTTCCATAAAGAAGATTTGTCTGTAATAGGGAGCAATAACAGGGTAATGGAAATTACTTGAGCTGCTACTGAATTAATTTTCATTTTAAACATACTCTAAAGATAACTGGCTGGACAGCACTGCAAGTTCTGTATCTGAGTGCATCCATTAAAAAAAGACTGTGAGGAGTTTGCTGGTTTTGAATATAAACTTGACTGTGCTGTCAGCTAACATTTCCTTTACCTGGAACAAAACTTCAAGTGATGCATAATATAGATAGGACTCTGTTGTGGACTCCTGAAATCATTACCTCATACAAACTGCTTTTATTCAATAAAGCAATGGAATTGTTTCTCTAGAGAGTGATGAGTGTGATTCATTATATTTGATCATTTTCATACCAGACGAATACTGTTGCTAGCTCAGAAGACTTTTTGACAAATCAAAAGGAGACTGCTGGTTTGGAGCATTTCTATGTCAGTTTGAAATTCCCAAGCTGTAGCTTCAAGCTCAGCAGTAAGTGCTTTGCAGTAGTACCAAGAGAGCTGAAATAATCAACAATAGAAACCTTTTATCTCATGTCTGAAATCCATAGATAGAAAGAGAATGTATATATAAATATTTCTCTTTAATATTTCACATCATGCTTCCACTTAAAAGGTTTAAAGTTCTTTCACCGAGAGTGGACATAAGCCAAGCCAAGCCACAGGATTAATCATAAATAATTTACATGAAATCCCTCTACTAAGATATCCTGCAATTTCATAAAGAATGAACACATGTTCTGAGAATACATAAGGGTTGCTATAATTAGCTCACTTTAACACGCCTCAGAACAACACATGAAGCTGTTGTTGCAGTTTTTCTGACATAGCTGCTCATGTTGCTCACTGTCCACAACAATTAAATGTTCGTTTTTCTCTGATTTTTTTCTTTTCTTTTTTCCTAGAACTGCATCCAGATTAAGAAGAAAAAAAATCTGCTAAAAATTCTGAAGAATGTTGACTGGTGAAGGCTGTAGAACAACTATTGCTTCAATAAACAGGATTAGTTTTGGATTACTTTTTCTACAAAGACTCTGGAGCACTGCCTTACTCCTCCTTGCTGAGAAATGTCAACCCCTTCAGATCTCCATGGCTATCTCACAGAATGAAAAGTAAAAGCGTTCTGGAATGATTATATAAAAACTTGTAAAGAGTAAGTGCAAACTAAAAAACTGTATTTGAGGACTAAACAACACATTTTCAGATGTCTGAGTGTGTGTGTATGGTTGGAGAGATGAATAGAAGACTTACACTGTGCAGCATGGAATGGGCCTTGGTTTGGGGAAGATACAGAAAAGGCCTTACTGATTTATTAGTGTGCCTTTTGAATATATACCTACCAATTTGATTAAAGTAACAAGAGATTAACTGAATTGTATTTGGAAACAGTGGCCTAAATATTAAACTTAATTTTTACTAAAATACAAAATATTCAACAATATTTCTAAACACCTGTACAAAAGAGATTTAAGAGCATAGTTGAGGCTAGGCTTGCATATGGATGTGCATACCATTAAAGCTGGGGAAATGTGGATTTCTGCCATGTTCTGTAAATGTAAGATACATAAATTAGAGGTGCTTAGGGATACTGTTCCTTACATGTATCGCTTCTGCAGTCTTTAATTTATGAATAAATGTGCTTGGTGTGACTACTCTTGTCTCACACTGATCTCAAAGGGCAGAAAATATCCTGTAAGCAATGGTTTGCAGATATATAGTATCCATGAGATATGTTTCTCAATATTGATTACAGTTATTTTATGTTTACTGAAAATTCAAAGCTGGGAGGACTGAAATATGCCCAAGAGAGGTTTAATACTGATGTGGAAAAATAGTCAGAAAAAAATTAAAATGCAGTTCAGGGACAATTTCAAAGTACTACTCTATTTAGATGGTATTTCTTATCTAAAACGTAGTATGAGGAATGGACAGTGGTACTTAGGTTGAGCATGAGTCAACAGTGTTGTGTTACTATAAAAAAGTAAACGTGCTGGAGAGACATGACAAATATCAAATATTTAAAAGACTTGAAAGCAGAAAGAGAATAAACTGTGCTGTGGGCTAATGGGAGTAGGAAAATATAAAATGGGCTTAAATCATAGGAAAATTTCAGGCTAAATATTATTGTTACATTATTTTTGCCAGGCTTATTGAAAGCCTGGGACTGCTTGTTTATGAGCTGGTCAGATAAATATCTGTCAGAGATAATAGACACAGCCTTGGGACTGATACATCATTTGTTTCCACCAGCTCTGGACTCTATTATTCAATATAGTAATAAAACTTCACAAGTAGTTTCATGCAAATATACATAAAGATACAATTCAGAGAGAGTATCAAGTCTTTGACAGTAAGCACTGCATGTGATATGCAGTTCTTCTCCAACATATTATCTGCTTCTGGTTTTGGTGGAGTTAATAGTCAAGCTTCTAATTTAGCTTTGATTTTCTATTGTCATCTCAGTATCACTCCTTCTTCACAATATCTCATCCCACCTACAGATCCATATATCAGAATAATACCTTTTCCACCTTCCTCCTCAGTAGGATGGGACAACACAGAAATGGAAACAACACCATGGACAGCAATTCAGTTTAAGTTGACAAAATGTTGCTGTTGTTGAAAAGCCAACATTCTTTGGGGCTTATTCTGTGGTGCATTAAATAAATATCATATGTAAAACCCTGGAGGTACGTGATCTATGTGGCATCACCTGGGCTACTACAGGGCAACACACCATGAAAGAGAATCCAGAGGGCAGCAACAAATACAAACACAGAAAATACAACCTGTAAGAGAGAGCAGAATGCAGTGTAGAAATGGTCAGTGGAGAACACTGCCTCCTATTTATGAGCCTGACTCATGCTTTACCTGTATGTGTTTAGTGAAGAATGTTTAGTGTTTAATGAGATGTGTATATATATCTATATCTATATATCTATCTGTGGGTATAAAGAATCTCTTAATGGAAACCACCTAACTCCCCCAGTCTGTAAGAAGCTGTTACAAAAGCAGGAACTGTCACTTGAGCAAGAAGACAGCAATTTTGTCAAAACCTATATTCAAGAAGAGCTTCTGTCTAAGGCAAGACAAGCTCTATTATATTACTGTTTCTTTAACATTCCTGTTGGAAAATTTTTTAAGTAGGTTGCCCAAATATCTTTCAGGGCTGATCTTGATATGCTGAATTCTATTTCTCAACAGATCCCCATTTTGTGACAATTTCAAACTTAAATCTCTGTGATTTCTAATATTTAATAGAGTTTATTTTTGGTACCTGCAATAAACTATTTTTTCCCCTTCCTTTTTTCATTCACTGTGTCCAGAATATCAAAGGCAATGGAAAAGTAGCATCCAGAAGGTCAGTGCAAATGATGCTTTTGTACTTGACTGCTATCAGAAAACATAGCAGGGAGGTTTTGTGAAAAGTTTCCCTTGACAAAGCACCATATGCTGGATTAGGTCTGGCTGGACACACGCAGTGTGTTCTTCACGGGGGACTCCATGGTGGTTGCTCCTGCTATGCACATATCAGGATGTTTCAGAAAGCACTTGCATTGTTTCATTCATGACCTTAACATGCCTAAGACTAGATTCCAAAATGAGAATAGGCATCAAATACATGCTTTTACATTAGCTTACTGATCCAAAATACTTTTACCAATCCACAGTCTAGATGAAAATAAACCTGAGAGACAATGGGAGGTGTGACTGTCTAAGAAACATTAAATGTGGTTTATTTTCTATTGTGATATCTTCAATCAGGATGTGCTACATTTTGCTGGGTATCATACAAGCACAAAATTCTAAATTTCCACCTCAAAGTGCTTGAGTTTGTCTGACTCCAACCTCTACTTATCTGCCATTTGCTAAGGAAGAGAAATGTCTGCCTTTACTGCCATTTGCTAAGGAAGAGAAATGTCTATTTTGTGATATACACCTCCATAAATACAGAGTGGTTGCAACGTAGAAGGTGTCTCCAAGCAAACAGACACAGACTTGATCTCATATGATGTCTCTCAGATTTAATGCCTTCAGATACTTCACACAAATAACACCACCTTAAACCACTGGTAAAGATCTTTCCAGGCTGAAATGACTCAGAATTTTGCACAGCACTTCCATGCAAGCAAAGGACTTTTGAGAGCATAAAAAACCCAGAAAATCGCTGGAGACCAGATATTTTAGATAATTAGTATAATACAGTTTGGGGAGCAGGTTTTGACACCTACTTTTTGTTTGTTTGGAGTTTTTCCATTATAGATATATATAATGGATTATATATATATTATATAGATATATATTATATTGATATATATTATATATATTATATAGATACATAATTATATTTCCTAACAGCTACTATTTCTGGTTTTTAACATTCATTTTGCCAGCATGTGTGTTCTATAGGCTATTAAGAGGGTTGAAATTGAATTTAAAGCCTTTTTTAAGAAATGACTGACTTAACAAACTGATGCAGCTTAAGTGACCCCAGTCTATTTTAAGCAGCACAGAGATCGTTTCTGTTTGCACAGCAGTATCCCAAGTAACTCTTTTGTACAAGGAATATGTATTTGAATTAAAGGCTGAAGTATGAGCAGTCAGTAATGTCTGCAAAACAGTATTGGAAACCTATCATTAGTTTCTTGAATTTGAGAAATTTGATTGCCTTATTCAATTTCCTGTGAGACAAAATATACTTTCCCCATTATGTGTAGGTGACAGCAGACTCATCTGTTAATTATCAATTTCCTCATTAGAAGTTCTTATCTCCTTTTTGTATAATGCTTCTAAAATATAATGTCTTTCCAATTTAACAGTAGGTTCCTTGATATAATTACGCTTTGATAGAACATACTTGTTCTATCCTTCAGAAGCTTTTTAATCTAATGCCCCATTTCAACCAAATTTGAGAAGAGGCAAGACTTTGAGGTAATTTTCTACAAGTATCATGAATTAAGATGTTCAAAGAGGAGAGGTGCCTTGAGCAGTTTAGAAGGAAGGATTGTGTATAAGAGCATTCTCTACTGAAAAGCTATCAAAGGAGCCATGTTGCTGTTCAAACTTGAGAGGTATATATCTATAGGATACTAGATTTAATTTTAGATTTCCTGGCATGGGTATTTATTTCAGTAAAATTATTGAAATGTTTGAAAGTCAAAACTCCAAATAATATATAAGTGAAAACATTGTAAAATAATATGAAACCGTGGAAAATCATAGCAAAGATTGCAATGCAAATTTTAAGTTTTCTAATAATTTATGTATTATATTGAACTAGTGTACTATTACTGAAAGGACAGTAAAAATAAAGAGGGGTAATGCCATCAGTGGCTTACAGGGGTGGAAATTTAATGGGAATGAGAAGTGCTGAGTCATAGTTAAAATTTGCTTTGCTGGCATATGGGTTCCTGTAATGCTCTAAAATTTTATATTAATCTGGTGAGTGTTGAAAAAGATATTGCAATATTGCCCTAATTAATTTATTGGATAAGAAAATATCTGTCAAATTTTCTAAATGTGCTTACCTGCAGAGGAATTTTAAATGCCAGATTTTAGGAGTTCTTATCCATGGTCTGGAGTCACAAAATTCAATGTAAGTATTTTTGTTCTTGGTTTATGTGGATGGGAGTATTGATTCAAGATGGAAATCCTTGTGACACAGGCAGCCAAATTCAGTGAAAGTTGGTGCAGGGACCTGGAAATTACCTGATGTATATGAGGAAACAAGACAGAGCAGCCAAAGAGTTCTGTAGCATTGGTGACATACCAGGCATGGTGTGCTGTGTTTCACCCTGGGCAAGTCAGTGTCCTGAAGGTCTCAACCAATCAGAGTAACACAAAAAATGCAATAAAAACATCGTAGAAGTGGAAGAGAGAAGGAGGAAGACTAAACTTGTAGCACTTGGCTACATGATAGCCAAAACTCTGCAAAGGCAAAATAATAATTTATATATACTTGAATAGAGTACAGGAAAAGATGGGAATTACACAGTTCACTGAACAGGGTATAGAATTGAGGATGAAATGAAGAAAAGTTGTATTGATCTGCTCTAGAACTCAGTTCCTGTGATCTTAGTTTTCCTTCTTGAAACAGTTCCCTCAAGGCAAGAGGAGGAAGCCTTCTTTTATGGAAAAACACAGTAAATGGCTGGAAAAAGCATCAGTAGATGATTGGAAAAACACCAGCTGATTAACAACCCTGTACAGATACATGGTGGTGTGCTAGGTTGATGGTTGGACTTGATGATCTTAGAGGTACTTCTCAACCTTAACAATTCTATGTTTCTGTGATTCTAGGATGTAACTCATGGCTAATTCCTGGTTTTACAACAATATAACCCTGAAGAAGCTAATGTGACCATATTGTTTGCCCTGCTGTGTAGCAGACAGGATATTCTTGAAGCAATTCCTGATTGGATTATATTTCCTTCTTGTCCATTACATATGGTTGCACCTTTGGTGTTCAGGTCATTATGCAATTTTTTTCTGTTTTCATTTCTTCACCTGGAATATTCTTTCAGTGGTGAACCAAAGCTGGAAGATAGTTTGATAGCATATTGTGAGTCCTGTACTTGTGAGAGAGGGAAGGGAGGAGGAGCATAAAAGTTTGGAAAATTGTCTCTTCAATCTGTCTTTTCTTTCTACTTGTTTACTCTCTACAATTGGTTTGTTTTGCTGCTGAACATAGCATGTAAGAAAAATCTTAATGTATTTGTGTCATAGGACTAGTGGAAGATGTATATTCTCTCACTACTGGAGAGAATGTTTAAAGGAATTCTATGCATCTTGAATACATTTTCAGAATGAGAAATGAAAATTAAGGAAAGACATTTCTCTCTAGTCAAAGAAAAGAAGGAATTTATTGAAAATTCCCTGTTGACAAGTTCTTATGCAAGCAATAATAGCTAGCAATAGATGGACCTTTTAGAAAACCTTTTGAGCTGTTTGTGAACTGTCCAATTTATGGACTTACATCTTTTTAACCATTTTTGTCTAATGCCAGGTTACTGGTAGTGCACTCCTGTGGCCCCTCTTTCAAACTAGGCTTCATCATGGAATACATGCATGAAGATCCAGGGCCCTGCAGTAATACTTACATGTAGACTGTCAGTGCTGAGGCCTGACCTAGAGGCTCTCTGAAGTCCAGGAGAAATTTTCAAAAAAAAAAAAAAGTTTCAGGATTGAAAAGAGAGAAGCTAAATTATTTTAAGTAAAATCTCCAAACATCATGTGTTTGTGCAGCATTCAGCATGATATTGCCTTGATTATGTCTGAAAGCCTTGACTACGTGACAATTCCAGGTTGCATTATTTTATTTATAAACTATGATTTTTTTCCCTTTCTTGCCAAGAACGTTTTATCTTCCCTCAACCTAGATAAAGTTTGTTCTCCCTTTTATGAATATTTATCTTCCTATCTCTCATATATTAATTTGGAAAAGGAAAATATAATTTAACAGAGCTAAATAAACAATAGGCCCTGGTTTTAAACCAACAAAGTCAAAATACTCAGTATTCCAGGTTTGAACCCAACAATTCATCCTCTGCGGCTCCCAGGACTTACACCAGCTCTAAAATAAATGAGCATAGTCCCAAATACCGAGGCTGACTTGTTATCTCTATATGTACTTTTCAGATAACAGACATTAAATAATTCACTATACAAAGTCTTATTTCAATTAAAATGGTAAAACTGATAAAGGAGTTTTCTTTACTTTTGGGAACATATCTCTGGCTTGTAATTGCATTAATTACAAATACACACAGTTGAAAAGTTATTCAAATGCAAATTTCCTTAATGAGAAGAAAGCAACTGGGAGTATAATTTTTAGTTGTTGCAGTTAAATGAAAGTATTTGATTTTGTTTTAATTGCACTTTTAATAAAATAAAGTGCTCTCACAGTGATGAGGTTTCACTAATACAGCATCATCTAAGCAGCTCGAGAGCTTCCGAAGGTTGCTGATGGTGGATAGATGAGCTGGCACTGGGCTCTTGCTGGAGATAAGCAAAGCAAACAGCCCTTGCTCCTGGGCAGTGCTGTTCTCTGGCCAACAGCAGTGTGCTGAAGAATGTCACCAGAATGACCCTAAAGGTTCTCTGATATTTTATCCAACACTGGTAAGGAATTGCAGTAATTTCTTTTCAAAAGGATTGATGTCAAAATGGATTTCCCTCCTTCCCCAAACATCCTTCCCTCAACATACTTTAAATTATTATTAAAAATAACCAAGTATGTAGATATTAGTGGATTGCCTGTCAGTCTTGCACATGAGATGGTATCTATGAGGAAGAGCAACCATCCAGGGAAACTGGAAGCAACAGGCTGGTGGCTCAGGACCATATCCTGCCCCTCTTCACACTTCAGACTGGGAATGTTGGGAAAAAAAGGAAGGCAAATCCCATCACTGGATGAGCCTCCTGATATGCATGAGGAGCTGTATCCAAACCTCAGGGGTTACATTTCCTCAGCTGTGCTTTCAGAATACCATGCTTTCAAATTGGTTTTGCAATGTAAATCAAGAGTGATTTCTGGAAAGGCTTGGTCTAGTTGCAGACAACTTAGGAACAGCAAAAAAGACAAAATTAATAAAATAAACAGGAATATTTTCATTTAAATCTAATTATAATTAATATACTTGAAGGTATGATAAGGGATTCCCAGAATAAATCTGAGCTGTTTGCTTCATATAATGAAGTAATCTAGTTATTTTTAGCATTCTAACAGAATATAATTTGGTATAGAGAAAGAGTGCTAATTTTATGGGTTTTTTTACAAAGAAGCAAGTATTTCAGAGGTACATACATGGCAAATTAATTTTTCATAGATATTATGCATAAATGAAATTTAGAGAAACTATGCATATCTTAAACTGAATAGATCACCATAGAATCCTGATAAGGGTTCACCTGCTGTTAATTTTCCTCTGAGATGAAAACACTACCAGGCAACAAAATCAGATGTTTAAGCACATCTTCACAGGGTGGAAAAGAGGGTTTTAGGATTACAACTTCTAACAGATTTTTGATCCTGAACAAGAGCTTACAGAAGCCCATTGGAGATCTCTCAGATAGACTTAACAGAATCCAATATAATAAGGCACTGACATGACAATCTCTGTGTTTTACAAAGGAAATGTAAGGGGTACAGGAGTGAAGGAAAGGGTGAAGCAAGAGCAGGAACCAAAAGGTAAAGGAGAAGTAGTAGAGTGAAGTTCAGGTCAGAGAGGAAGGACAGGATAGAGCAGCAAGAGGGACAAGGGACAGTAGGCTTGTTGTCTTCCCTGGTTGCCCCTTTTCCTCCCGTGTGTGTAGCTGAGGGATATCTCGTAGTCAATGCTAAGCATTTCAGCTTTCACCCATAGAACCTCATGGCAAGGGGCTGTCTCAGACCTCCTCCACCCAGTGTGGGGGACATAACCAGAGATGGTTTTGTTTCAGGTTCTTTCTGCTCCAGCAGTACCTGCACTCATTTAACAGTGTTTGGATGGATGACCCAGAGAAGCTTTTCATGTGCAAAGGTTAGCTGGTATAAGTGCTCTGAAATATGTATGTTTATTCAATGTTGATTGTATTGTAGACACAGAGATGTATTTTTTGGAATTTTTTTCCTGGTGTTCTCCAAAAGAAACCTTTGAAGAAAGCAAGAGCTAGGTTTTGTAGCAACTATCAGATTCTATGAATGTTTTCTGCTTCTTAAATACAGTTGCTGTAATGGAATGAAAAAAAAGGAACAGGCTCTGAATGGCCAGGGTGGGTATAACTTTTATACTCTGAAATGGGGAAGTAGATGATGAAAGGGGCAGACATCAACTTGCTTTTAAGTGCTTACTATTACTGTAACCACCATGTCATGAAAGGTCATTGACATCATCAGCTATAGAGCCAAGTTATTTTCTCTTTCCTGATACAGTATTTCAGACAACCATTACCCAGTGTTCATTGTGCTATAACAAACAGAAATTTAGGGATGGGAACTGGGCATTTCTGTCACCCCTGGAGCTAGTGGAGAGAAGAATGATGTGGTATCCCTGGAGCTGCTCACTGGCCTTGGGGGACACTTGTGTCTGTGCCCTGTGAGTTGACCCTTTCCTTCTCTGTGCAGTATTGACAGTGCTGTTTCCTCCTCCAGTAAGTGCCAAGGAAAAACATTGTCTGATTTTGCATACCTGAACTGCATCACTATAGCCACATCTTAAATGGCTATCTGCAGCTGCCTAAAAGTCCACTGGCATGTACAAAAGTGAATGTTAATGCATTGTCTTCAAAGTAATTCCCCGCTGCAAAACTCTGCTAAGGCAGTGAAGGCATCCCAGGCATATCTTCTGCCCTTTCAGATTGAGAAAGTCAACAAAGACAAGACTTCTAGAAAACATGAAATGAAGCGTTATTTTCAGTTCTCAAATAACCTTAATTCACCTTTATTTGAAAAATGACCCAATAAACATAAAACTTCTCTTTTTCTGTCTCCAAAATTGTATTGAAAGAGAAGCTGCTTACATTTTCTCTGTGGTCGTATTTGCCCTAGTCCAAAAAATACAACTCACCTGCAAAATTTTACAGCTACATCACCTTTAGCTGGATGCACATATACAATATAATACTATTTGTTTTTCTTTTTTCAAGTAGCCTCTACAAAACTATTTTATTCTCCAGCTTCAGTGTTGAAAAGCTTTACAACAAAAATACCTGTAAGCTGACTCTAGCCACCTTTCTCCATGAAATTTCTAAAATATATGAAAATTAAATGATCAGCCAATAATCCATGTTCACCACTAAATCACGACCTCAAGTGCCACATTCATATACCTTTTGAACACTTCCAGGGACGCTGATTCCACTCCCCTGGGCAGCCACCTTCCTGGTGACAAAATTTTCCCAAATATCCAATCTAAACCTTCTGTGATGGAACTTGAGGCCATTTCCTCCCATCCTGTCCCTGGTTGCCTGGGAGAAGAGGCTGACCCCTCCTCACTACAACATCAGGCAGTTGTAGAGAGTGAAAAGGGCTCTCCTGAGCTTCCTTTTCTTTAGGCAAAATAACACCAAATGTAGTTTATTGTATGTCTTAAGGCACTAGCACATCACTTTCTTCTCTGATCTCGTGTCAAGGTCTGACACAGTTCCTGTTATTGCACAGAGCATTCCCTGATGCCTCCTCTCCAGCCCACAGCTCACCCATGCTGCTCTTGCCACATGCTGCAGTTACTTTCATTGGAAGCAGGACACTGGGATTTTTACCAGCCTTCCCAGGGCTGCTGTCCCCAAGGGAAGAAGAGGGAGGACAGATTTCAGTGCATTTGTATTTATTAAGCTTTCTCACAAATTTGGGATTGCTGAATTTGAAATTATACAAAGGCGTTGTGAGGTATCCATAGTTATTCTCAGTAAATTCTTGCACTGAGATGGCAGGGATTCCACCACCTTCTCAGCTAATCTTTTTCAAGGCATATAATTAGAAGACAAACTGTTGATAAACATTCCCTTAAGCATGATTTAAAAAATCATGCTTACTGAAAAGTAATTGTATACTATTTTCATCTTTTCAATAGAAAGTAGTCATCTTGCCTAAGGGTAAATATCTGAAAGTTGGTTGTCGATGTCTAGACTCATCAACCTAGATTCCCTTTATAGCCAGCTGAAAGAAACAGGCACCTCCAGGGCATGATTCATCTGTCTGTCTTAGAAGAAATGGTAAGTGGAGAAGGATTTTTTTCTGAAATATATGCCTCAGAAATTATTTGAGTTGTTCAGGAAATGGTTTTCATATTCTGTGGGAAATGGATTTAAATAACTGTTTTTCTTCAATACTAGAATGAAGAAAAAAGCTTTCAAGAAAATTTAATATTTAGAAATTCCCTCTTATTAAAATGAAAGGCTTATTTTTTCATGTTTTCTTCCTTTATGTTTTATAATTCACAATGGAGAAAACTACATTTGGAAATGAAATGGTTTTAATAAGAAAAATTGAAACTTGAGTTCAAAGTGGAATATTTTGATCTCACAGGTATCCTCCCACTTGAATTGCCTTTTCCTTATGAAAGGTCACCAAAATTGGTCCTTTCCTACAGGAAGTTTTGATTTCCATAGAATAACGTTTTCGCAGAAAAATGTAACAACAAAATTTTTTCAGCCTGATATACAAGTTATGTGTGAGTGGACAGAACTTTGTACAAATAACTGTTTCTAATCTCAATACCCTCTTTATAAAAACATTCTGCTTTCAATTAACAAAGTTATTTTAACTTCCCTTAGCCTAACAAGTAGCTCTCACTTAAGAAAGGGCTAACTGTGGCATAGTTTTGAGAAATGTCTTATAAAGGCAAGCTTCTAATAGAATTAAAATAATTAGGCATATAAGATTGCTTTGGGCTGATTTAGTGTCATAATTTTTTTGAAGTATGTGACCAATAGACCGAAGTATCATATAGTCCCTACTTTCATGTGACTGAATGCAAACAAAGAAATCGAGCAGAAAAACATTGTAATAAGAAGAATTTGGTTTGGTCCCCCCTAAAAAAATTACATTGAGTTATGTATTATAAATGATTGATGGCTATCAAGCAATCTGAGACTGCAAAGCTAATACATCGAGCTACAGTATGACAATAATGAGCTGTGACAGTCTAACTGAGTAAGGGAAAGTTTCACAGAACTGAGTGTCTGGAAGGAAGACATCAAAGTTGACAAATGACTTCTAGCTAACTTGCTTCCTTCTGCAAGGCATGTTCCAGTGTTGCTGAGAGACAGATGTTAAATGGAGCTAGACAGAACTGAGCACACTTCAGTAAATATCTTGCTGATAGGATGGTTTACACACCAGAAAGAAGGAACAAACATTTTTAGGAAAATCTGAATGAAATTTTAGTCTTCATGCAGACAATGTGGGATTCACCTAATCATGAACTGCCTGCTATGCAGTATTTGCGCTCTAAAGTAGCCAACACACTTTATAGTGCATGAAGAGAAGTACATGTTTCTAGAGAACATTTTAGGTACAAGGTTTAGGATAAACACACCTAAAGACAACGTATTTGTCTTGCCAGATTTAACAGGATGTCTAGGGTAATTGCTTTAGACTCCAGTGGTTACAATGGACCCATCACAGATCTTCAAGAGGTCTCAGAATTTGATCAACTAAACTACTGCCTATAGATTGTTCTGTAATTAATTTTCAATTTTTATTATATTGATTTTAAATCAGTCAATTGGATTTAATTCACTGCCAGATTTTTCTATTAATTAATTAGCTAATTGTTTGAGGGAGTAATGAAAACTGAAATATATATGTGATATCCTAGTTAGGAAGAATTTGACCACTACACATTTAGATAGGCCATAAGAGGAAAAAGTCTTATCAGCTTCTATGCTATATTAACTTTTTGCCAGGATAAAAACAAATTGTTAACAAGAATATACTAAGAAAGGTTTTGGCTTACAGTTCCTCGCATTATACTGTATTATTCTTCCCCTGTGACCTATCCATTTCCCCTGTATAGTTCTGCAATATTTGCTGGACACGAGGTTAACTCAATGCCTGATCTGCAGTGGCAGAGACCAGAAGGTACAGATAGCCCTTCATGTCCCACCCCAGCCTCCCAGGGCCACCTCCAACCCCATCCTGAGTCCCAGCCCCTCCAACTCATCCTGCCTTGGGGCCACCAGTCCCTGGCCCAGCTACATGATGGTGTGAGTGAAGCCAGTCCTGTCCCTGGCCCTGTGTTCCATAGCTGTAATCGGCTCCCTCAGCGGAAGGAGCCAGTGTTCCTGGAGGAACTGGATTGCTTGCAGTGCCTGGGGCTGTCGGTGAACCTGCCCATCCCTGCCCAATGCACTGAGGTCACTCCTTCAAGAGGGAGCAGCCAGACCCTTGCTACTCCCCCATGTGTCGTCTTGTTCAGTGTCCTCTGAGAGGCTAAAACCTTGCTAATCTCTGCTTGCCATCGATTTGTGTAGGCTCCTTGTAAAAGGAAACACTGATCTTTTGTTTCAGAGCAAGTACACAGATGGAGCACTTTCACCTGAAATGGCAAAAGAAGAGCCCTCGCAAGTCCAGGCTAGGACAGATTCTCAATTTCCTAGGCTGTTTGAAACATCTATTCACTGGAATGACTTCAGGAATGCCTGAAAAGTGTGGACAAAGAGGTTTGGTGAGCACTGTATGCTAGTGTGTATGCAAGTTTGGGAAGAGGGGTTTGCCTGTGGATAGGAGTTAAATCCTGGCCTTAGCCATACTTTTGTCTCCCAGAAGGAGACAGAGCTGCAGGCACTGCAGTGCTTTCAATGCTTAGCATGAATTGGTCACACCGAGTGCCATGGAGATTCCAGAGATGTGACTTCCAGAGGGCGGAAATTGCACAACAGAGGTAATAAAGGCCTTTGATTTTGAATTACAGCTGCCAAAACACAAACCTGCTCCTAAGCATTTTCAAAATATTAGCAGATGGGGAGCATAGCAGAACTCCTGTGGCACAACTGTGTTGGAAACAGCAGTTACTGAAAAAGTAACTCATAGACAGAAACTACTGTATCAACACGAAAAAATGCTGAATGGCTGATATTGAAAAGAAATTATTTGATGGAGGAAAAAAATGGTATCGGAAAGAACTGTATAAACAGGATTATGTTTTTCAAGACCTGTGGCTAGAATGTTTTAATGACTGAACATGTGGGTAGCATGGCAATGAGAGGCAAGTTTCTTAACTGAGGAGGAAGTGCTTAGACTAGAAGAACGCAAAAACAGGTATAGTATGACAGACCAAAGCTCACCCTGGCTACCCTGCTTACAGCAGCCATAAGCAAATAGAGAACATTAAAGCAAGACAGATACTTACAGCTGATGCTTTACCAGTCTCTAGTCATCTTAATCTTGAGGACTTCCTGTGCTTCTTATGATTTCTGCTTATTTAAAACATCAGGGGATTTATTTTCAATTAACTTATAGTGGCCCTTTGAATTAATGGAAATGTCCAGTCTCCATTGGCAAAGCAATCCCTGTCTGGGGCCATCTTGCATCTGAACAGTTCCTCTATGTTCGGTTTTGAACCAGGTTCCTATTGTCTTCGTTTAAAGTTCTATTCTTTTCTTGGAAAACATTTTGAACAGCCTATCAGAGATGAAATGAATGTCTGTAGATATGTTTGACTGCCTAATAAGATAAAATTGCCTTCTGAAGAGTATTCACTGAAACCTCAGATTTTTAATCTGTTTGGACAGCAAATTTTAAATATTTGGACCTATCCATGGTTTGAATATCATTGCTGGTCTGTTTTGAAAGTATCTCATTATTCAGTGTTTCTGAAGGAAGGCAAAGTTTTTAGCACACCCTACTCCAGCCTAGATAAATCCTAAACATCTCTGGCATACAAGAGTTTTCTCAATCACTTCTAGCTTATTTCAATTTTTTTCCTCTTACTGTTTTTCTTTCTTTTTTAATGAGATCTGGTTTAGATAAAAGAACTCTTTCCTAGGTTGCATGGTTATTATGTCACACCATTTAGGTTTTAAACAATGCATTAATCAATTGACATTTAAGAATGGCCAAAAACTTCAGTTGCCATCCGTAATATTTTCCATCAGTCAATTGAATAGTGCAAGGAGAAACCAAAGTTGCATTTCCCCTTTATATGTGATTTATCTAAATGATAACATAGTCAGTTTTTAACAGCAATCCAAGGACATCTAAACACTTCTTTCTATGTAACATGATAATATAAACCTCATAATCCAGAAAGTAAACTTGTTTGAATTCATTCAACAGGAAAATTAAATGGAGATGGTGAAAATACAATAATATTTATTTACAATAAATAGTTTTCTTATTTATTCCTTCTTCCTTCTGTATTTGATGATAAGTTAAAAGCACTAGGTAAAGCTGTCTTCACAACAAAGTTATCCAAAGATAACTTGATAACAGACCTCCTCTGTTTAGCATAACTGAAACAAGCAAATGTGCATCTTTGCTTTTGTTGGGCTCGAAATACCCTTCACCAAAGCAAGACTTCCAATTTTGTTTCCATGACAATATGCGTGACTTATAAAAGCTGTGGATCTTTTTGCCTGAGAGATGTGACTAAACCAGCAACATTTCATTTGCCTGTAAGTCTGTTTTTTCTTCTCAGACATGAGAAGACTTTGTTCAAAACATTTATTTATAAGAAGTTCTGCAGTCTAAGCTTCCATATTTTCGTTCTCTTTTACCTGATTTTCAGCATCCTCTATGTATGAATGGCCTCTTCTATTTCTATAATATTTAATCTAATTCTCCTCTGTTTTCTTAATCTGAACAATACATACTTTCCCTGTCTTTAGCCAGACTAATTTTCTTCCATTTCAACTCTTTTAGTGCTTCATTATTGAACTGCCTTTTACACTGAATATTCTCCTCTCTTCTGATCTGAGTTACATAAACATAATAGTAACTGTTTCTTAAAACAGTCTTCTCATACTTGTCTCCACTCTCTGTATTATCATTCTCTTATTAACCCATTCTTGATCAGTTAACAAATTCCTTCCTTAATAAAGGGTGTTTTCAAGCTCTTTTTTTCCATACATAATGTTACTACTTTCACCCCCATCTGATTTCTTGAGTAGTAATTTTGAAAAATATTTTATTTTGGAAAAGTATTTCTTTTTGAGTAACCTAATATCAAATTTCCATATGAATAGATTTTTGGTCACATGAAGACCAGAGTAACCAAAATGGTAATTACTTTACAAATTATTTTAAGACAGTTTGTTTTTCTTCTTTTTAGTTTTCTTTTCTTGTTCCATGCTTTTATTTCTTCCCTTATTCTCTCAATAATGTGTTCTTATTGCTTCAACAAAACCTCTCACCAAAATCTGTAGAACTGTAATTGGCTACAGTTTCAAATTTGTAAAGGATGACTAGAAGGGGAACACATTAACGCTCTTCCACATGTATATAATTAGTCCACCAAAGTTACTTCTTCACAACAATGCCTTCAAGATCTCTCCAAAATTAAAAAACTCTTAATAATTGAACAGAAATAATTGTGCTATAACATCTAGAAATTTTCACATTTCAATGAGAAAACCATCTGACTGCTATTTAGAAGAAATGTCAAGGGAAATGGATGGGTTTTTTCCTTTATATTTCAGTGTTCCTACTGTTTCACAGAATCACAGAATTTGGTCATCCAAGGAATTTTCATCAGGCTCTGAAGCTTTCTCTATTACTAGCAACTTGTTAAGCCATGATTCTAACCCAGGAAGGTGTTTTTATCTATGCATATTTTGCAGTTGAATAAAAATTCTCCAAAACTGAGAGGGGAATATTTATATCTTCGCTTTTTAAAATGTAAGGCCATCACCAATTTTAAAATGAAGATTATAAAATTGTCTAAGTTTTATGTAATTTGGTGTGTAATATTTATTTCTGCTCATCTAATGAATCTTTGCCTTTTTGAAAAATTAATTAAAATGCATTTTTCATGGCATAAATTAGGTACATATACTTAGGTATTTCTGTATTATTTATGCTTTGATTTTTGTATTGCTGCCTCCTCTGTCTCAAAAGGCTAACTTCCTACAGAGACATGTACTGAAAGGATGGAATAAGCATAAAATGGATTGGATCTGGTTCAAGTAGAAATGTCAGCTGTGATATAAGTGGTGTATCTTGAATCAGCAGCAAGTAACTACAGCTACTGTGGAGACCAACAACTGGACCTTTGCCTTTTGAATGATTGATAGACATGAAAATATTTCACCTAGATGTCCCACTATCCTATTCAATACATTGTGAACACTGAACATCACAGATCTCCTTCTACAGACATGCTGGTTTGTAGAGACAGATCCTGTACTGTGAAGACACAGCCTTCCTTTGCAGCAGTGTTTGCAGTGTCTGGCAAAAATGCCATCAATGTCTATGTATGGGCATGTGTCATGCCAGGGATTTCAGTTCAAAGCATGTCAGTAAAATAAGGGAAATTTTATGGTTTGTGCCACATCCTGCACATAATTACTGATTTCTAGAGTGTTCTGATGCATGTCATGGCTGTGGAGCTGGATTGCTTTAGAGTCAGCATTTTGGTCTGTCAAAAATGTACAAGAATTTGAGCACCTCAGCATTGGAGTTTCTTTGAACAGTGGCTCTTCTTTGGTGGTTATTTAAATCACTTTTCCATACACAAGAAAGTAAGAAGTAAGTTTTATCCAGCTGTTATTATTATCTGTTATTATCTGCACTTAGTACACACAGTGCAATATCAAAAACCCCTGAGGAGGGCACCAGCAGCAATGACTTGGGACTCAAAGTGTGTGTTACTGGTTGCATTTCTAACTCCTGATCAGGCCAGTGTGTACTGGATATCATCTGTAACAGTTCCATTTAGTTTAGAAAGGAGTTGTGGCTATTGTATATATCCTAAGTAAAATGAATATACATCCTTCTTGCCTGTATCTTTGAAAAAATCTCCACCAACCATGCTTTCTTTGATCTGCAAATATTAATGCAAGTTTAGAATACTTTGATGAGTTTGCATGCAGGATACTTTATGCAGTCCTATACATCTGTGTGCAAAAAGAGAAGCTGGAATGCATTTCTGAAATTGTTAACAGGACAATTAGGGTGATGGAGAGCCTGTGGGAGATCGGCTCTCAGTACACTAAATCGAGAGCTAGAAGGAGAAATGATCATTGCCTATAAATATAAAGATCAGTGTAGGAGTAGAGCTGTTTAAACTAAGGGGCAGCAGTACAGCATAAATGAAGAGAATTTGGCATGAATCAGTTCCAGGCTTGAAATTCAAAGGATTTTAGTGCTCAAAACATTAAGGCTCTGGAACAATCTTCTAACAGTAACAAAGTGAAAATATGTTAGCTTGGTGCTTGATTGAGTTATGAAAGAGATTGTGTTATATGATTGCATGAGGAAGTTGCAGTTGGATTTTTTAACCAAAAAGTTGTTCTCAGTTTTATTTCCTATTCTTCTGGATTTTTGGCCATCTCCATGTTTTTTGGCCATCTCCAGATTCAAAGAGTGAGAAAGCAATACCCATAACGGCTGTGCAACTGCAACATGAACAAAATCATTGAGTGTAAGGAATTTTTATAAGAATCTTGTCCTTCTCTGAGGAGGATAATCCAGTCCATGGCCTGTTGGCCAGCAATAATAGAGATTTATTGCAAACATGCATATAATTTGCTATCTTGGCCAGTACATAAAGGTACACTCTTAACCAAACAAGCTGAAAATTCAGGTAGGTGTTTCCAAACACTGAGTACATGTTGAATAATATGTAACATCTCGTTTTGAAAAGAGGTTGCTGTTTGCTGCAGATATTCACTGAGCTTACAGCTGTGAAGATATTAGGTCACCAAAGGACAATCTCACTTAAACCTGCTGAAGGAGTCACAGCAAGTGCAAGAGATTTCAGCCAGCAGCATTGAAACCTTCCACTATGAAGAAAGATAGGTCTCATCTCATCTAACTTTAGGTGCCTACAACAGAGCCACTTACCACTAAGCTAATCACTCTGAGTTCTCTCTTCATCAGTAGGGAGGAAAAAAGTATTTATTATATATAGGGGGGGCGGCCCAAAGCATCAAGGCACAGTACTCCTTCTCATTCCGTGGCCTTTATTTTCAAATGGCAGTATTCCAATCATCGTAAATTGGAAAGCATGTTAACTGAGTGGTTTAGAATTCCTTTTTAGTTAGATTATTTTTCAACCTGCTTGAAGCAATGGAGTAGACAGCAAGAGATAAAGGAACTAGTAATGTTATTGCCACTAAGAAACAAATAAGACAATTAAAATACATAGCCATGCAGAGTTGCTATGCTTTACATGGACAGCATTTTGAAAGTTTAGCTTCTCTAAAGGTATTTACGCACAGACTTTCTTGTAACGCTTCAAGAATTTAGAATTAGAAATTGTAGATGCCAAGTTATCAGGGGTGACTTCAATCTGTAAAGGAAAAAGCAATATCATCTGAAAATAGCTCTAGTGAGAGCCAAATAAACAACATTTTTTTTTTTAAGTTTGAGCTTGAAGGTATGAGGAGCTATAATCACCTAGGTTATTTTCACAAGAAATGTCAGTGGAGTGGGGTAGTGTTTTTAGTTCAATTAAGCTAATACTACAGGTCTGTCCCCATGCTCTGCAGGTCAAAAAGGGTCCTGGTCTACATCAGAGCATTTGTGTCTCTTGTCTTCTTACCTTCTGTATTTTGGCAATCTCTGATGGATTTTTATAATTTAGTTTTTCTTGGAGAAGAAATGAGAGAGCAAAAATGTGGCTTTATAACTGGGGGGAGAAGGAAGGCAGTTTGCAAGGACAGAGAAGATTTTGATAGCAGCACTGTTGGGCAAAGCGTCTTTGAGATGTGGCCTGAAGGACTTGCCTGGGGAGGGCACAAAGGTATCAGTAGACTACTGATGGAAAGAGAAAAAGAACCACTACCATGTTAATGACAAAAAGAGTTCTTTGCCTGTGATTTTCCACCCTGGATAACCAGACAATATACCTGCCAGAAATAGTGTGAATATTTATGATACTTTTGGACAGTGAGCATATATATATTACAATCCTGATCAGTTAGACTCCTTTTGAAGTCTGTAAAAAATCCTAGGGAACTTCAGAAGGCCCAAGAACACAGAAACCCACTAAATGGAGAGATTCTCCACTGGCAAACGGGCTCCTGAGGGAAGAGCTTAAAATCCTCATGCATCTTCTATCAGGATTTCTCCAGTGATATGATAGATGTGGTTGATATATTGAGGGGTACTGCTTGACTGAGGAAAGAAAAGGGTGAGGAGGTGAATTCTAGAGAATTTAGTGAAAGTAATTAGTATGTAATACATACAAGACTATTAGTACCAGCCCATGTTTTATGTGCAGGCTACAAACACATGAGGAAGGGGTGCTACACAACAGTGCAGTCACAGTTAACATGCAGCGGATTTTGTGAGGGACTTTTGGTCCTTGAAAAGGGCCAGATAAATTTTAAGGATGATAAGAATTACTCTAGGAATGTAATCAGCAGTGAAACTCACCTGGAAAGAGAAAACAAAAGCAGCATCTTAAAATCCAAGTCTACCCTGACTTTGAAATAAAGTTTTCACAAAGTCCCAGCCAAATACTTTGTAAAATTTGAATGCTGACATAACTTTAGAAATACATTTTTTTACCCATTTATATGGCTGGTTAGCAGGGGTTGCCATGTTTGTCCTTTTACAATGAAAATTGATGCTAAATTACCTGTCAACCTTCAAGAATGTGTCTGGGGTTCAATTTGCTAATAAACAAAAAGCTTACCATATCCAGAGAGGTATTGCATTGAATATATTCATTAATGAAAAAGAAGTTGGTATGGCAGTGCTGAGTAAGCCAGGCTGCAGTAGATGTGTTTCTACACAGTGTTGTCCAGCTCAATCTAAATTGCAAAGGCTAATAGATGGAGGGATGTGGTGAGGAACATCCTAAATCAAGAAAGTGTCAGCTGGGCCCAATTTCCTGATTTGAACATTTACACAGATGAACAACCACACTTTAAAACAGAAAACTTAATGAATAAGCAGTAAAACACTTGACCTATAGCAATTGTGAGCTCCTATTCTTTTTATTTAAGATGAGTTCTGTCTCTTTCAGATTTTTCACAGGAGGATGCTTTCTGAAGCAGCCAGCTCTGCTCAACAGGCACAGAGTGGTGTCTCCATGATAACCCCTTAAAGCAGCAGGGGACAAAACATAACCCTTGCCTCTTCTGTTCTGCTAGCTTGGGATATGCATTTTGTAAAAACAAAAATAAATCCTTTAACATTGAAAAATTGAAGTAATTTTTTTCCAGCAAAATAACATTAAAAATGTTTTTTGCCTTCTCTCTCTGCTGAGGCTTCCTGACTGGGACAGGTTTTATCCTAAACATGTGTGTTGGGCCTGCTTCCAACATGGCCAGTGCCCAAGGGAGCAGGAAAACAGACATTCAGATGTGAAATACTTGTTTCTACAATTTTTCCTTCTCTCCCTTCCATATTTTTCTCTTTTAAGTGCCACCACCTTGAAACAATAGGCCCATCAGCTGTACAGTAATTTTGGGCAGAATCATAAAACGGCTGATACAGAATGCAATCAGCAAGGAAGCAAATTGGGGTATTTAACTAATGGCAATGAACCACTCTGTTGACTGTGTCTTATCAAGTAAATCTAATATTGCTTGTACTTGCATTAAAGGCATGGTTAATGCAAGTTATTGGTGTAATATCTTTTCATTTATAGCATTCTGATAAAAATTAAGAGTATACAAAATCAATACAACCGACTTCAAGCAAATTAAAAACTAGCCAAGTAACATACTGCAAAATGTAATTACGTACATAAATTGCAAATCATCCATTTGGGTGTTTTTAGTAGGTCCTGCAGAAAGTTTCTCTTTGTTGAGTCTTGTGCAATGTCTTTATTAAAACTGAGAGAAAAAATAGTATCAGTCAATGAGGTGGTTGCAATCTCTACATGACTGAGGGGTTGAAGGGGTTGAAACAACCTAAAATATCCACCAAATTGGAATCTAATAGATAGACCATTACCAGCTGAGAATAAAATTGATTACAGTGACCATGAGATTGTAGAGTTTTAAAGCATAAGCAAAGTGAAGAAGACAAATATTTCAATCATAACCCTGGACATTTGGAGAACAGAATTGGGATTATTCTGTGATCTTCTTAGCAGTATGCCCCAAGTATGTGGGGAGCAGCCACAGAGGATACCAGGGCACAGGAGAGCTTGTTGAATTTCCTCAGAGAATCATATCCCTCTATTCATATGAGCAGGAAGCTGAGCAAGTGTGGCAGAAGGTCAGCATGGATTAACAGGGAACTCCTGAATGAGCTCAAACACCACAAAGAAGTACATGAAATTAGGAAGAAGAAATGGAATTCTCAGGAGGAATGCAAAGGTGGTGGCTAAAGAATGTGGGAATGAAGCTGAGGAAACATAAGCTCACCTGAAGCTGGGACCAGTAGTGAATGTGAAGGACAAAAAAAAAAAGGACTTCCCTAAGGACATCTGCAACAAAATGAAGGCAGAGGAAACTTATGTTGGGTTTAAGTACATTAATCCCAGCACTGGCAATTTTTAGATGGATCTGGTGATTTTTTAGTGGATCTGGCTCATTTCTATTATAAATGTTATAGTGAGTATAAAGACACAGTAAGCTGTATCTGGAATATTTCTTTGAGTCTTTGGACAAATAAAGTGATCAACAGAAAGTACGCAGTCCTGGTAGTTCCCAGGGTACCCAAATACGTGGATGAAATCTGCCTACTGATACATACTTTACATACTTTGAAGATAAAAACTGATCCATCCTCCCACCTCTGCAAAGCACAGGGTCAAATTAAATTTTTCAGGCATCTTGTTCCTCTTATTACTGATAAAGCCCAACAAACAGCCACAACTCAGAAAGTCATTCCACTAAGGATAGCAGAAAAACTACAGTCATTCTCCACCCTCCAAATTTTGTAGACAGACATATACAAAGCAGTGAAACAAGTACCAAATTTTAATAATAGACTATTTTATAGATTAAATAGAAGATATAGATTATATATAAGAAATCATACTCATAAGAGTTATTAAAACTCTTAGACTTTGGCACCAATCTTTTCAAGTAAATTTTAAAAATAATTTTTACAAACTAAAAATCAAGAAACAACAAACCTTCCAAGTTAGTAGGTTTGGCAAAAAATATTTAAATTAAGTAGCTGCCTCCAAGAGGTTACTGGCAGGGTTTCAGAAAAGAAGATAGGAAAGCTCAAGAAAACAAAGAGGTGATTTGTCAGGGGTCATGGACTGCCTAGCTATTACTGAATTTCTCTGTAGACAATCTAACAGGAAAAAGAGGATTTGTAGCGCTATAATTCATGTTATCTTTTTTTTTCCCACCTTACTTATTCCAGATCTGACAGGAATTCATAGGAGTCATGCTCCTCAGCTGGAAGTTAGGCAAAGAAATACAGATTTAAGCATGCACTACTAGAAACCCTTCTTAGAAATTTGGACTAAACTTTTCCTTTATGAGATCTAAGGGACAATAATTACTATGGAAAGGTCAAAGTCAGCTAACAGCTAAAATTAGATAACAAGAAGTGAAACACCTACACCACCAGCCACTTTTGAAAATGCATGTGAGGAAGTCTTTAAAGGCTGGTGCTTGTACTTCTTAACCCAATACTTGCTGTTGCAGTTGCCTTCACTGCAAGAAATTTCTTTTATTTCCTCTTACAAAGAAACATTCTTCCCCCTAGTAATTTTCATTACTTTTCCTTACATTTCTATTTTTAGGAACTCTTGAAGCAGGTTTGAACTTTAGCTGTCAGAAGCAGATGAAATTTTACTGGATGACAAAGTGCAGCTAAAAATTTGGCTAAACATCTAAAATTAAGGAATGAGAAGCAAAAAGCCTGGTTCTAGGGAAGAAACCTTTTGTATTTAGGTGGAAATCACCTCCAGAAATGTCTTTCCATTTCAGTCAGAACTCTGCTCCTTCCAGAACAACAACAGAGAAGAGCATTTCCTTCCTTCTACCTCAAGAGTAAAGAGAAGAAATTTCTCTTCTTCTGCCAAGAGAAAATATCCCATGAGTGAAGATGTAAACATATGAGTAACAGACCAAAGCTGTTTGAGTGAGATAGAAAAACCAGAAGATTCCGAGAAATGATGTGATGGAGAAGGATGGAAGCAGTGAAGCAAGATAAATAATAGAAAAGTTGGAACAAAACAGGAGAAACATCAAAACCTCTACAACAACCTGCCCTAGGCACAAGAAGTAAGACTATTGAGAAAAATAAAAGAACATCAAGAACATTTTATATTGCAGTAGATACAATTCTGTGTGAAATTCTGCATTCTAATAATTGATAACCTTTCATGGGAAATTGTGAAACAAATCTGAATGAACAGGAAAGTGTGGAGGGTATCTGGTTTTCCATCAGACCTCCATGCCTGATATGCTCATGTTACAGCTGGGAGAACGTCGTTAGTGGTAGTGCTTGTGGTTTTGAGTAATGCTTGCTTTTTAATAAAGCTTGACTTGATTATGCTAATTAATAGAAAAATGTCAGAGGAATCTATTTTTCCAGTTCCAGACTTGAAAATTTTCGAAAGTGCTAGACATTACATCAGAACCTTTTGAACATTTTGGAATTTTTAGTTTTACTCTTTTGCTTTTTCATCAGCTGAAGCCCATCCTTTTTAGGTGAGTGAAAATAATAACCTCTATGCAGCCATTTTGTCTATTCTGCTACCCACAGCGCCTTCCATTGTGCATACACCAAGATACCTGCTGACCTGACAAGGGTTTGTTAAGGTCAAGTGCTCTTTTCAGAAATCTCCTCTTGACTCTCTTCACTCCTGCTGTTTGTATTTCTTTCCATTTTCTTCCAGCATGATAATAATGCAATGTTAAGAGGAACAGTGCAGGTGAAAAATAGAGTAGATATAAATCTGCTATCTTAATTTTAGATGTAGATGGAGATTCAGACACCCCAAAAAATCTCCTGAGGCTGTAATTACCCTTTTTACACAGGGCAAGTCAAGAACTGCAAAGTTTTATTTGATTAGCTTCTAGCTGCCAGTTTTCACCTTTCATTATCATGTCCTGTCAGTCTGAGGCTGTTGTAGAAGCTCCTTCATGTCAACATCAACAGGAGGTGAAACCCCACTTGAATCACCATGTAAGGCCCAGATTGAAAATAGAGATGTTCCATTTCTGCATAACAGCAAAATGACAAGAAGAAAAAATGAGGATTTCTGTTATGAAAGGTGAACCTCTTGCTGGAGGAAGATGCACAGTTAGTTTCTTAGGAATGTGGCATCTGGAGACCCACAATATCTGAAAAGTCCCACCAGAAAGCAGACTTGGTTATCATGAGATTGAGCTTAATGACTGAAGTGAAGTAAATCCAAAGCCTGACAAGTGTTAAAGCAACAAAACTTTTAACAAGTGTCAAAACAAGAAGTATGGAAATAATTTTTTTCAGAAACCAGTTGTTTTCTCTATTAAGTACCTAATTTGCACACAGTCTCATTAAAAATGTAGGTACTTTGAATGAAAGAGAAGGTGATCTCTGCTGATTACTGAAACAGTGAGTAGAGATTTGAACATCTCAGCTAGGAATTCTGGTCATCAACTAAAATTACAGTAAAAAAGGTTACTAAAATCATAAAGGTAATAATTTATAATGTTTTGCCAAAGTATTCACTTTCTATTGAAGCAATGAACTTCCTCTGAACAAACCCTTTGTCTCTTGCATAGAGGTATGTTTCCACAGGAGCTATGCTAACCATCAAAATATTCCTGCTGTGCCACTGTCTTTACCTATTGATATTTACCTGTTGGTCCATCAAAGGCATGACAGGAAAATCAGAGCTTTGGAAGGTCCATTTAAAAATCAGGTGTTTTTCTGAGAGTGAATGTGGAACTGAGAGGGGAGAGGGAGAAGCAGAGGCTAGAAATGTAACCTCATAATTTTCAAGGATGCTACCAGTGTATTTTTTTACTTGAACATTTCCAGAACCTGGGCTAAGTTTGTTTTCTCACAGCCTATTCATATCCTGTCTCCTACAGGGAACACTGAGAAACACTGAACCCTGAATATTTTTGAAAAGCTGCTCCAGAGATTTAGGACTTCTTGTGTTAATGGAGGTACTAAATGTTCTGACTTCTTTTTTCTCAACCTGTTCCCTCCCCAACAATCTTTTCACTGAAACATTGCTATGATGAATATAAGAAAAATACCCAACTGAACTCTATAAAATACTCTGTAGAATAGTCTGGCATATGAGTGTCTAGGCACAGATGACTTGATACGTGCTTAATCATTGTACTTTGAATGCAAAAGTGACAGAAATTGCTGCTATATGAAAACATTTGGTCCTAGTAAAATTCAGGTCTCCTGGTTAGGGTGCAACAGGCTCAAACAGAGATATGTGTGAGCTAAGAGCAGCAGTGATAGAAGTCTGGTGATAATGCCCCGTGAAGACCTGCCATAATTTGACTTCTGCATCCTCTACATATTAGCCAATTTCAGTGCAATCTCAATCTTAAAACAGAACCTACACCTCTCTATAGATAACAATATAATTTTTGTAGAACAATGCTTGGCAATGATGTACTCTTTTTTGTACTGACATATTAGCTTGGTCTGTTTATGACACAAATTCTATTCATAAATATTTAAATGTTAGTTAATTACTCTTTAATTCACATACTGCAGACTAAAAAACCTTGTTAAAATCCTGCAATCAACCAGAAGCAGAATTTTGGATGCTGTCCTGGGTTAGCCATATGACCTGTTTGTATCCCCAATCGTCCCCT
>JAHLSL010000046.1:8235070-8255940 GCA_025920805.1 Petroica traversi | reverse complement strand
TCACAGAATCACAGAATCACAGAATCACAGAATCACAGAATCACAGAATCATAGAATCACAGAATCACTGAAGCTGGAAAAAACCTCTAAGATCATTGAGTCCAACCCAGACCAAACTAACCCAGACCCAGTTTTCATCACTAAATCGTATCCCCGAGTGCTACATCCACACACTTTTCTAACACTCTCAGAGGCAGTGATTCCAACACTTTCCTGGGAAGCCTGTTCTGAAGCCTGACCACCCTTTCAGTGAAGAAATTTTTCCTAATATCCAATCTAAGCCTCCCCTGGTGCAACTCCTCTTGTTTCACTTGTAACCTGGGAGAAGAGACCAACCCCCACCTGGCTACACCCTCCTTTCAGGCAGCTGCAGAGAGTGATAAGGGAGCCTCCTTTCCTCCAGGCTGAACACCCCCAGCTCCCTCAGCTGCTCCTCACAGGACTTGCTCTTTAGACCTTTCACCGGTTCTGTTGCCCATCTCTGGACTCACTCCAGCACCTCAATGTCCTTCTTGTAGTGAAGGGCCCAGAACTGGACCCAGAACTCCAAGTGTGGCCTCACCAGTGCTGAGAGCAGACAATCACTGCCTGGTCCTGCTGGCCACATTGTTGCTGACACAAACCAGGATGCCATTGGCTTTCTTGGCCACCTGGGCACAGGCTGGCTCATGCTCAGCTGCTGTCACCTATCAACTCCAGGTCCTTTTCCCTGGATTTCTTTTCAGCCACTCTGCTCCAGCCTGTAGCACTACAGGGGATTTTTGTGGCCAAAGTGCAGGACCAGTTCTTGGCCCAGTTGAACCTCACACCACTGGCCTTTGAACCATTGATCTTCCTGCCCTCCAGAAGATGAACACTACCACCCAACTTGGAGTCATCTCCAAACTTACTGAAGGTGCACTTAATCGTGTCATCCAGATCACTGATAAAGACATTAAAGAGAACTGTTCCTGATACGGAGTCCTGGGAAACCCCACTTGTGACTGCATGCCAAGAGGGCTTAACCATTCACCATCACTCTAGGGGTCCACCCATAACTTCATTGCATGTGATGCAATATACATTTAAAACGTGGCCTAAAATTTCAGGAATTAATTTGGTTTGTGTATTTATTTCAAAATAACTTGTGGAATCTGATTTCCAAAAATTAAGTATACAATCACTATGAAATTGAAAAAATTTTGAGGCATCTTAGTTTGAATAATTTATGGTGAAACACCTACATCACCAGTCACTTTGCACGTGAGGAAGTCTTTAAAGGCTAGTGCTTGTACTTCTTAACCCAATACTTGCTGTTGCAGTTGCCTTCACTGCAAGAAATTTCCTTCATTTTCACTTATAAAGGAGCATTCTTTCCCCTAGTAATTTTCATTACTTTTCCATAAATTTCTATTTTTAGGAACTCTCCAGGCAGGTTTGAACTTTAGCTGTCAGAAGCAGACAAAATTCTACTGGATGACAAAATTCAGCTAAAGATTTGGCTCCCCTGCCAAATACAGAAATCAATGAGATTTCCTGGACTGAGTGCAAGTTTTAAAGCAAACACATTAATGGAAGTGTGCCATCATAGCTGCACTCTGTATCCATCCTCTGCTTTAAGAAATAAAATATTCTATATACAAATGTTCTTTACAGACAAAGCTCTAAGAACAAGTGGGATGTCATATCAAAGATTTGAAAATGTTACAAAAGGCTCTGAATGTCAGAGGACAGTATAGGGTGGGTCTTTGTCACTGTTGGTGTGCCCTATGCTGTCAATCAGCTCTGCCAGTAAAGTGAAGAGGTCACAACCTCACCCCTTTCAGCCGGCACATCAGAAGACCAAAGGAAGAACAGTTCACATGAAATTGTCTCACATGAAGAGGAAAATGCTACGTTGTCCATGACTCTTATTCTCTGACAGGTCCTATCAGATTAGTTTTTCTTTCTTCTAATTCCTAGCAGCTGCTGGTGTTTGGTTATTCAAATGTACTTATTCAACTCCAGTACTAGTTACAATCACAAGGAAGATAACATCTCTTTATTTTTCTAGAAGCCTCATTGCTAGGTTTAGGCACTATCACAGAGGTTCCAACACATCCTTACACAATTTTGTTGTAAGATCTCCTTTAGGAGGCACCGGCATTCACTGGTTTCCCCTACTGTTTTTCCCAATGCACATTACCTTTCAGGAAATGCTTGTGCTTTTGATCTGGGAGGTGATGTGGTCAAAAGATTTGTTTTGTTGCTGCTTATATTGTAGGAAGAATATTATAACTATAGCATCACGTTAATTAAAATTGTGAATAATTACAAAAATATAATAAAGAAGCTCTGTAACATTGTAAAAACTAAACCAGAGGCATGGGAATCATGATTTTTAGTCCATTCACAATTTCATCATTGGATCCAAATTTTCAAAGCAGTCAATCTGAGCTTTTTAGTCTTTGGCTATATAAACAAGCGTTGCAGTTGGCTATTGACGTCTTTAACTTCTAAGCTTTTCAAGGGAGGATGCAGTTTAAGAGGTTTAACCCATTTGCTTTCTGGATTAGAGACCTAAACCACCAAAATGTCTTAATCCAACATTTAACTGGTTGAGGCTTAATTCTTCAGTATGCAGCATACTCTCAAGATGACTCAGCATTCATTATCACATTGGGATAACAGATACTGGTAGTTTTCCGTCAAATCTTATCCAACTTAAGCCGATTTTCTCCCACCTGAAATGCCAAAGCAAGAATGCCAATGCACAAAGCATGTTGCACTCCTTTTACAGGTCCCCTTTGGTGAACGTTTGGTGTGTTGTCTAGATTAAAGAACAACCCCAATATCTGCATCTCTAGGTGCTGAAGGCTAAAGTAATACTGGGTAGAGAAGGTCTTACCTTTCAAGTCTTACCTTTACTCTTACTTCTTGAATTCACATTGAAAAATATGAAACCTGGAAACATGAAAGGTCTTTCTGAGCCAGGATGTCTCCTCCAGCAGAGGAAGAAATGGTTTCATTTCAAGACTGGAAAGAAGCCTCTTGGTCTTTGTCAGATCAGGCTGACTTCTGCATTTAGGAGCTGTGATTTGGGTTTCTTTACCTATGCCTACTCGATACCAAAAGGTTGAAGAGGGAGAGCTTCTGTGTCGGGTCAGGCCAGCTGGAGAAGTTTAGCTCAGTTCACACTTAAAAAAACCACTTTTAACCTTCAAGGTAACACGGGATTATTTAAGTTCTTTGAAGGAACTGACAGGCTTCTGTTGTATTGAACCAAGAAAAGGAATTGTTTGGCAGAGGTGATAGTTGGTGTAGGAGAAAACCTTGCCGCAAGAAGAGACAACTGACCTCCAATGCCTATGCCAATTCTGAGGTACTCTAACTTATCAATACAGGCACAGTTTGTGATGCTGGTCCAATACACTTCAGACTTAGTTATACTGTTTGGATATTCTGGCTTAGTGGGTCAGAATGACCAAAAACATGTCAAGCAAAATAAACAGGCCTGCTCTTCCATGAACCATTTTACAGTGCCAAATAGAGGTGCCAATCATAAGCTTGTATTGAGGTTATCAATGTGAACTTCCATCTTCTGTCTTTCACAAGCAGTGGAAAGGTTACAATACACCAGTTAGGGCAGAATTCAGATTTATAAATGAATTTATCTGATGTCAATTAGATGTCACAGAATATTCTGCTTGGGTCCCATATGTCCTTTAGTCATGTCTATCAAGTCCACAATAGAGTCTGTAGGTGTACAGGTGTGCATTAGAAGCTTCTTTTAATATTCCTAATAATTTTAATTGGATTAGCACTGTTGATTTTCTAAAATAATTCTTATTATATAAATAGGACTGTTCACAGCTCTCAGATCTATGTTCTTAGATCTCTGCAAGCATCTTCAAGGACTACCTGGTATAAGTCTTGTTTATCAACACCCTATTATAGGGCACTAATATATGCTTAATACAAAATATTCATTGGCTGGAAACTGATGAACCTTAAAACACAAGACCAGCTAAGTAGTTCTAGATATTTTTTTTGTCAGACGTATTGCAATTAAATATATTATGCTTGTCACTAATGGCATGTTTATGTGTAAATACCCCTGAACAATTTCAATGATAATGGCTATCTTTAAACTTTCATTTAATATTGAAGCATGAATGACAGTAGATTTGCCAGCTCAAGACAATGTCAGGCACAACAAAACCTTAACAATCTGTGCAAGTTTAAATTGGTACAAAATCAGGCATACACCCCTGACAGCAATCTGTTGTAATGCAGGGGTTTAGTCTTCTCATGTCATTAGGTCTTCCTAGGGTTTTTGTTCAGTTTTACTTCCAAATAAGATTATTAGGGACCAGTTAATGTTTTCTGAATCTCCACAGTAGAAAGTTGCAGAGCTGTTTGTCATATAATGAAAGCTGAGCTGTAACAACTCTACAGCAACTGTACATGTTTGAAGATCTGGATCATAGGCTCACGGGAACTTAATTTCACTGAAATCACTGACTAAGCTCATTAGGGCCCAGAGCAGCAATTTTAGAAGTATTTCCATTTAGGTTGATTATTCTTCCCTGCAAATTAAAACACTAAAGATATGTTGTCCCACATTTGTCAAAGGTTAAAACTGTGCATGTTGGTACCTGACAAAGACAAATGGTTGAATCATGGCAACTTCACTGTGAGCTGCAGAACTATCCACTCTAGGCCTTTGAAATGGATTGAGATACTGTAATAATAAGTTTCTTTATTTGCAACCTTAAGATCAGGATTTTATTGACATAGACAAGAAGTGATAACAGCATGATGACTGGAAAGACAATGTTATTTTGCAAGATATTTGCTAATATATTAGAAAAAAAATTAACTAAAATATAAGTAACACTATTAAAGTCACACTTATTTCCATGTTTTTTTCATTGTTGGTGTTCACCCTTGCTAATGCACGCTGTTGATTAACTTCCACTGGGTCCACCAGTACTGAGGAAGTTAAACTGACTTCATTTGTTTGTACTCAGAGATGTTTTTCTAAATATTCTCACGTTTTTAAGTGCTGCTTAGGAGGTACCAAGTCAAACAATTCCTTCACCTATCTTGTCATACTGGTTTTTTGTCCCCCTTTGTCCAGTGAGAACACTGTCATTGCCATAGAAATCACTAGAAATGGGTCAGAATGTTTCATACTGCCATTCCAAAGAAAGTCTCCTTTGATACTGGTACTAAAAAAAATTAAATACCCGATACCCAACCTGACCAGCTTTTGCTTCCCAACCTCTGTTTCCATGGCATTCTCAGCTGGTAGAAGGCAGAGAGCTAGTACAGTGAAAAAGAGGCAGACCAGCTTGTGCAGTACTTTCCTAGCAACACCTACAGCCTGTAGGATACCGTTGTGTTAACTTCAACAAGAATAGAAACAGAATCTCTTTCTACCTTTTTTCCTTTTTCCCTTTTTCCCTTTCAAGTATATAAATGGAGGAGAGAGATTGAATGGGCCCTAGCAATTGCTGACCTTTGCATTTATAGTGCTACAGCTGAGCCGTAACCTTCAGCAGCAAGACAGGCTCCTGGTCTAATAAGCTGCATTTGTAATCGTAAGGAGAAATAAATATCTAATTAGAATGCTAGTTTTTCCTAGTTTTGAGTGCAATTCATAACTACCTAATTTTTGCTTAAGTGTTACCCTAAGGCATGATTCTAACCCTTGGTTTT
This sequence comes from Petroica traversi, assembly GCA_025920805.1. Taxonomy (NCBI): domain Eukaryota; kingdom Metazoa; phylum Chordata; class Aves; order Passeriformes; family Petroicidae; genus Petroica; species Petroica traversi. The sequence goes on along the minus strand of JAHLSL010000046.1, from coordinate 8,250,258 downwards.
TTTTTATAAAGAATTCCTTGGTTTATATATAAGAAATTATTTATGCACTATTTTTGTAGGTAACAGTTAGAATAATTTGTTATAATAATAATTCTTGTAATGTTGTACTTAAAGGATACTTAATTCAGTTGGGCTACTTCGGGTGTAAATCTTTGAAATGGACTGTGCAGATAAATCATTACATATCCATGAGATTCTATTACATTTGTATTTGTTCCACCAACACAGATAAGACCGTAATACAGAGGATCTAAAATCATAGATCCCGCTTGTCAAAATCAAGTTATGCTTATTTTCCATCATGGTATTAGAATACTGAAGCTATGTTTAAAGAAAAGCGAAAAGAGAAAGTGAACAGGTACAGTAGTTGTGGGTTCTTTCATTTGCCCATTACTTTCCTGCACCTTTCTCTCAAGTGACTCAAAAGAATTGTGTAGCCACTTCCCTCCTGATAGCATTAAAAATAAAATGTACATGTTTTAGGAAGTCAAGAGGATGGGAATTGAGAAATATCTTTTAATGCTAAAAGTTTGGTTGTTTGGAGGTCTGAAATTGCCAGGAGGGAAACATTGCAGAAGGGAATTCTGAGAAGAGATGTAATACTTCAGATGTGTTAAGAGCTCTGCAAAGAGGATGAGAATTCCCTCTGTGTACAAACCAGAAAAAAATGGGCTAAAATCACAGCACACATAGATTTGACATTAGGTGTAGCTTTCTGAGAGTAAAGTAACCAGTCTCTGGAATAGTTTAGCTGTCCTGAGGAACTGGATTGGCAATATTCTACCAGCAAAGATGACTATAAATGAATAATTGATCCTTTTTTGGGCAGTAGGATTCCTGAAGCCTCTTCTCACTTGCTTTTTTAGTGATTCTATATACTTGAGATACCAAAGGGACTGATATTTGCCAATCAAAACACTAGTCAAACCACTTGAAACAGGCAAAACATAAAGCCTATAAGCAATGGTGATACATTAATTATTCTCTTTAGAAGAGTGGAGGCTGATTATTTAACTAGTTTAAAATATGCAGACAGACTAATTTCTTCATCTTTGGTACCTGCAATCTCTTTACTCAGAGTTCAGAAGACAGGGATGTTTAAGAACATTCAATAAACAGATTCACGTATATGTTCTCAAAGACGTCCTGCTTATTACTAAGATTTGGAAGGGAGGAAATCTTTCCATTAGGTCATTCAATTCACAGGCTCTGTGAATGTTATCTGATAGAATAAAGGCTAAAAGAAAGCTCTGAGGCTTAGTAGCTCCTGGCTACAAGAGTAGCTGGGAGCCAAACGTGTAATGTCTTGTTACCTTGTCTGACACGAAACTTTGACATACAGGAAAATTTCCTGGAAAACAAAATAATGTAAATTGATCATTTTAATGTTTTGGGGCATCTCAATAACATTTCATTCCACTTAGCAATTTCCAACAAAGGCTAGGCTTTTTCTTTCAAATAGCAGTGCTAGGACTCAGACTTTAATTTTTTTTTTTTTTCATTTCAATCAATTTGCCAGTTGCCACTTTCTATTAAATTAAAAAACAATACAAAACACAAAAAAGTCCCAAACCACAAACAAAACCTAAACAATCACCTGTGGTTTCTAATCCCTCGTGCCCTTCACACCAAGGGAAAATGCTGTAAATAGCCACAAAGCCACCTCATTAATTCCTTTAAAGTGTCTCCTTACACTCTCCTTTGCCACACTAGCTGCAGTCCTTGGCTGAGACTTATCACCTCTCATACTGGCAGATACAGTTTCTCGATATGCTCCCTCTCCTTGTACACTCTGGCTGCATGCTTAAATGTCCCACTGCTCAGGGAAGGAATTAACTCCTGAACGGTTCAGGAGATGAGGCACTAGCCTTGATTCAGTGGCAACACTCAATGCTGTAAGAGGTCTGAAGAGATGGAGGCTTTGTGAGCCAAGATGAAGGAAGGGTCTAAACAAAATAATAGGATCTCTGAGCCTGATGGATGCATGCCAGGGATATTTCACTTCAAAGAGTGTCAAAAGAAGAGAAGAGTCAGAATGAAGCATGTTTCTGACCTCTGAGGAAAAAGCACTAGGAAGTCTATACATCTTAACTATATGTTAGTTCAGCAATACAGTATTCATCCTGTCTTCAGCTTGTAGTTCAGCTGTTGCAAGGGCAGAGACTGCCATTAATGCTGAATTCTCCAAGGTTTGTGCCACTATTCCTAACAAATCAGACCTATCTAGGCCCACCAGCTGCAAGCCAGTGCATCAGCTGGAGTCTGAGTGCCCAGTTGCTACCACAACTGCCTGGCAGCACGTTTCTTCTGAGGGTGGCATGAAGGGGCTCTATCCCTACAATTCCAGCAACATATCTCTGAGGAAACCCTCCATGCTGCCAGATATCCACTAAGCTACTGATCTTCAAATTGCCGCTTGCAGCTCTCAATTGTCACTTGGAACTCTCACACAGCTCCAGGTGTACTTCCAGGATTTGGCTACAATCACACTGCAGGAAGTCAATAGACCGAGCAGGGTGGTCTGAGGACACGAGGCTGTGCAAAAAAACATGTGAGCTAAATCATGACTATGCCTGAAGACATTCAGCTGATGTGCTGCCTCTCTGGGGATGCTCTCTTTGGTAGCTGCACCTCTGTAGGAGCTGCTGCCTCTACAGAAACACCTAAGCTGAGAACTCCTCTTGCTGTGGCACACTATTATAAAATGACAAAACTGTTTCAAAGAAACTCTTACAGCTAAGTAGAGTTGTAGCAGATGTAGTGCCTGCCTTTCCCTGAAAGGCAAATACATGTTATTAATGTGAATTATAACCTAAACCAGTATACTCTATGTAAGAAGAAAGTTACAGTGCACCACATCCATACATTACATCTCTTCTACAGGTTTGCTTCAGTACAGATACATAAATTAAGTTATGGTGGTGAGTAGTTATTAATACTGAGACAGATTTAGTATAACCCCTATGATTTCCTTGGGCCTCTCTTCATTATCACCAATACTTTTCTGGATTGTGATGCTTCTGAGGGTGAGGAAAATTCTCTGAGGACAGCTGATCCTGTCAACTCTCACAACACAAATGGATTTACCTTTCCTTTGACAACTATCTCTGGCCCTCAGAAACAAGTTATTTTATTTTGAAGTCTAACAGCCTTGACTTCTGGTTTCCTGATTTTTCCTTTGTGGCACAGCCACTAGATTAAAAACAATGTGGGTTTTTAAATCAAAGTGGAAAAAATATAGATTCCCTAACATAAAGTAAGAAGACCAAGCAACAATCCTTTCCAAGGAACTGAAATTTGTATTTGCTGTCTCCTTGTTGACCAAGGCTTTTCTTTAATCCAAGTCTCTCATCAGCCTACCTATGTGCTATAGTAACACCAGTTAAAAGACAAAGATCTCTATGTGTCTTTTAACCCCACTGCATTGTAGAGTATGAGGAGCTATTTAGTCTGACATCCATTTTGTTAGTTTCTACCAGCAGCAGCTGGCAGTTTTCTCTGGGGTTTTCTTCAGAGCATCTGGCTTAGGTCAGGTCACTATAAAAAATTTATCAAACATCCTTTACAGGACTGGCTCGAGCTTTTTTCAATAAGGAAATCTCATCTATCTCCAGTCTTACAAAGGTTTTTTCCCCCATTCTGTCAACAGAGAAGATGTATTAAACATTGTGTTTAATGAGATATTGAACATCTCTTTGTTCTGAGTGTATACTGGAGCAGGCTGTGCTTAGAAAACACATCACTTGGGTTTATTTTATTCTGTGGTTGTAGAAAAAGTTGTTATGTTATGATAAAATATGTATTTCTTTATTTTGGAAGGCAACAAAATGGACTAGACTCTAGGCTACGTGTCAGCTGATATTGTAATGACAGGCTGGGCAACAGCATAACTCAGATGAAATGTGGGGCTAATTAAGAGGATGATTATTTAATGAAAAAAAAAAAAAGCCAAGCAGGAAGAACGTAAGAACTGATTCAAAGCAAATATTTGTCTCTAAAAGTGATCATAAGTTCACATTGAGTGAAGAATAAGAACAATGTAACAATATATGGTTTTTACCTTTAATGGTATTTTAGTTTCTCACTGATTTAATCTTAGATTTCCCAAGTATTCTATAGTTGGTTTATTTAGCAACACTTTATGAAACTTTCTTCCAAGAACTTCTTGCCTTGAACTTACATAAACTTCTTCCATGACTATATGTTCTGTAAGGACAAGTCTGGGACACAAAGTGTGAGGAACCACCATCCCAAACTTCATTTGATGACTCCTAATGTCCTTGGAAAGGACAGTGGGTAGTTAATATCTGTCCGTTTCAGTCGTGCTACTTACAGTTTTGTAGATCTCTGTCACATCCCCACAAATCATCCTTTTTTTTTTTTTCTGCAGAATTCCAGCCCACATATTCATTCATTGCATAGAAGCCATTCTTTACTATTTGATTGTCAAAAATGTCCTTCTCTGGATCTTTTTTAAGCTTTAATGTGTCCTTTCTTAAGTGAGGAGACCAAAACTGCAGATAGCGTTCAAAGTACAAGAAGCATGCATTAATCCAGTGTTTTCTGTCTTGTTCTTTACTCCTTTCCTAATAGTTTGTAGCATTTGATTTATTTTTTGATTGCTGCTGAGCACTGAGGTAGTGCTTTCTTGGAACTATTTATCCTAACCTTGAAGACTCTCTCACTTCTGAGTGGTAATGGTCAGGTCAAAGTCCACTGTTTGATATATGAAGCCAAGATTGTTTTTCACCACAGCATTTCACAAGATGTTTTATTGCTCTGTCATGAAGCCATTTTACTCCTCTGTCATGAAGCCTCATAAGATATTTCAGCACTTGTATGCTCAGCCCTAGTTCCAATTACATTGATAACTGTATCTTTAGGAAACTTTGGAATCTCACTGCTCATCCCCATTTCCAGGTCATTTGGGCTTTGCTAAACTATGTGGGTCCCAGCACAAAGTTCTGTCAAACTCTCTTCTTTTACTGAGAATTTTGACTGTTAGATCCTATTGTATTTCACTTACAGCTGTGTTGTCCAGCTTGAAGAGAAGGCTAAAGAGAAATCTCATTGCTTTATTTGGCTTTTTAAGTTGAAATTATAGAGAACACAGAGGTGAACTCATAGGTTCATACAAAAAGGAGGTGACAGACAGGAGTTGCTACAAGTGAAACTCTGATTAGAAAAAAGAAAGGCTTTTTTCCACTGTGCACCAAGGCACCCAAAGAGGTTGTGGGATTTCTATCCTTCAGAATATCCAAAGTTTGACTGGTTTTGACCCCAAGACACCTTCTTTAAGCTATTAGCAGGCATTACTTTGAGCAGGATGTTGGACAATATGATCCCCCAAAGTTCATTCAAACCTAAATTATTACAGGTTCCTATGCCTTTAAGACAAAATTTTTCATCTTCTCCCATGATTGTCCAGTGTCCTTTTTTGAAGGGTATTTTCAAAGTCTTTTGGAAATCTCAGTAAACTATATATCAACAGGTTCCCCAGAACCTCAAAGCTATTAGTTGTGTCAGAGAACTCCAGGAGGATTACAAGGCAGAGCCATGTTTTCTCTTTTCAACATCATAATCATCATCAGGGGTGGAATGGAATGAATACACAGTGCCATTATTAATTAATTTATTTCTTCTTTAAGTTTTTAGGTGTATATCACCCAGCCCTGATATTTGCTGCTTTTTATTGTATTTCTTTGAATCATAATCCCTTCCAAAGTTGCTTCAATTTTCAGGCAAATGGTTCACTGAGCTCTCCTTAAAATTGAGGCCCGTGTTGTAATCTGTCTTTTCTATAATTAATCTGGATGCTAATAATCTATTTAGCTTCTCTCCATGGTCTTACCCTTCTGACTGCTCTTTTTCTACTCCAGTTAAAGAAGTGCTACAAAATGTTTGTCAGACATTTTTTTCCTGATGTCCTAAGAGAAGAATGTAGTATTAATTTTAGCTCTTTTAGGAAAGTAGTCTGATTCTTTTTCAATCTTCTTGATTATATTTTCACATTTCATCTACCTAAATTTATTCTCCTTCTCTTTTTCATTTTTTAAAATACAAATTCAGAGTTTTAAATTATGCTTTCTGAATTCTAAGAATGTGGCTTAGCCCCTTCATCTTCCTCCTGCCAGTTTCCAAGCCTCTTCTAATACACAGTAAGCAAGCTTGTGTGCTTCCACTCTGATGTTCTCCAGCCTCTAAACCACCTGTAACTTAATTCTTTATTGCCTAATGGATGGCACAATTGTGGTGAATATTTTGTCTTTCACTTTTTTCTGACATGGATGCTGGATCTGAGTTGTGATTATCTTTGGAACTGTGCTTCCAGAGGAAAGTTTGGAACAGATCTTTGTCACTATCTCATCAAGGGCTTCATTTCCTCTTGTGGGGTTGCAAGCCAGCTGATCCAGGAAAGAATCATTGAAAATTCTATCTACAGTTTATGACCCTGAATGGGTTTCTCTCTTCTACACAGTAACTGAAGTGACTTTTTGTTACCAACTCTCTGACTTTAGAATGATAGAATCATAAAGATTGTAAAAGACCTCTAAGGTCCTCAGAGTCCAACTGTTAACCCAGCATTGCTGTGGACATGACTAAATGGTATCTTCAAGTGTCATATCCACACACCTTTTGAGCACATCCAGGGATGGTGATTCCACCACTTTCCTGCACAGCTTGTTCCAAAGCCTGACCACCCATTCAAAGAAGAAATTATTCCTAATGTCCAATCTAAATCTCCCACAACTTGAGGCTCTTTCATCTCATCCTGTCCCCTGCTACCTGGGAGAAGAGACCAACCCCCACCTGGATACAGCCTCCTTTGAGGCAGTTGTAGAAAGGGATGAAGTCTCCTCTGCTCCCTCAGCCTGTCCTCACAGGGTTTGTGCTCCAGACCCTTCACCAGCTTCATTGCCCTTCTCTGGACTCACTCCAGCACCCCAATGTCCTTCCTGAACTGAGGGGCCCAAAACTGGGCACGGGATTTGAGGTGTGGCCTCACCAGTGCCAGGTACTGGGGGTCAATCACTGCCCTGGTCCTGCTGGCCACTCTATTGCTGGTACAGGCCAGGAATCACTGGCTTTCTTGGCCACCTGGGCACACACTGGCTCATGTTCTGATGGCTTCTTACAACTTGTCTCTGCTCTTGGTTGGAAGGCTGATAGTGTTGACCCCATTGTATAGCCTTCCTCTTTGCATCTGGCACTTAAATCCAGCTCATGTGCTACCTTGTAAGGTGGTAAATTTGTTAATTCAGTTTGTTTCTAAGCTCTAACTGAAGACAGAATTCTACTGTAGCAATAACATGGTACACTTTGTTTCATCCCATTATATTTTGTACACTAGGATCACAGCATGCCACTGGCTATTTTTGTTCCATCTGGAAAAAATAAGGAACTAAACCAGTTGTAAATTGGTAACTGTTCAGTCATATCATTAGTAGTTTTGGTACAATTCCTTTGGTTTCAGACTGCAGCAGAGCTAATGCTGTTTTGTTTTGACCCTGGAGTCTGCTGCTACTCTCACTCTACTATTACCAACATCTCAGTTCCATCTTCTGTTTCTCTGCTACTCTGCTGAGACCTGAATGCTTTCACCTTCATTGCAAAATCATTAATTCTACTCCATTTTCCTCATCCTGATAATCTTCTGTTCTGGCACTTTGATTTCGTTTTTAGCCCAAAGGGTAATATTGACTGTAACTGAAGACATTCTACTACTTTAAAAAATCTCCTCTCTAATTATACCTTCAGCACAAAACGTGTTTCAACATATATAATTCTGATTCTGTTTTAAACATAAAACTGCACTTACATAGATATTCCTTTTCCATGTTGAATCCCAAGTATTGATGAGACATCACAGACCTCTCTTTTAGGAGTTCACTACATCATTTCATACATCCTGAGAAGTGGAAAAAACCTAGCTAGAGTTAAATCTTTGCTTTTCAGCATTTCAGCTTTTAAAAGTGAGTAATTGGTGAATATAATTCTTTGGCGACAAAATGACTATTGGAGACCAATGGGAAGTAATTTTTCGAACATAATCTCCAGGCATCAGTGAATCACTTACTTCAAATTTCTTCCTATGTTTTCCATTTATGAAGCATGGAACTTCATAAAAACTGTTATATTGTATTCTTCAAATGTTGAAACAGGAATATTCAGGGCAAGGCTTTTAATGGGGGGGACACTGATTTAGATGCCATGGTTCTGAATTTCCTCCCTCTTCCCACTTTGGTACTTTCTTATGCATTAAAAAGTATACGTGTAGCTAATGACTCAGAATAAATAGAGAGGATTACATATAAGTAGATAAAATATATTTAACACATAAATAAGAAGCAGCTTTTTGGTAACAAAAATAAGATTTTTGAAGGAGAAAAGGAAACAGCTAGTTTACAGATCAATATTGAAACAAATACTTTAAGTCACCTGTTTAAGATCACATATTTTACTCTGTACTGTGGTGGACTACAAGTCTTTGGTGACTCAGATTACAGCAACTGAAAAAAATACTAAGGGAAGTAACTGCATAGATTATTCAGCTTGATTGTGAGAGCACCCTAGGATGTGGAATACAAATGAATAGTTAGACCACAGGAACTAGATGTAACCTTTTGCAATTTTCTTCTTATTTCCAGTGACTCACTTGATGACTTGGATAACGTCACTTACTCAATTCCTGCCTCTATTTCCCAGCTATAAAAATTGTACAACTGGCTAAGAATGGGGTTATCTCTGATGTGATTATTTTCTCTTTTTCAGGATATTGAATTAGAATAGAGAAAAAAAATTATTTGCAAAACAAGCATTCCCCAAAATGTTCCTTTGGAATTATCACAACTTTGATTTTCATGCTTTCTCTGTAATACATCTATGTCTCTTAAATTGAAGTATTTGACTTATTAAATAGAATTTATATGTCACAGCTTTTTCTTTATGGGTTGTTCTTTTAAGAATTTAGTATAGTATAAAGTTCAAACAAAATGAATTAAAATTAGGAAGTTCTACACCACAGAAACAAAACATTTTTTCTCCAGCTGAACAATGCAGTTGATCCTGACACATTCCTGACAAATGCTTTCATTTTGATGAAACTACATTTCGTTTGAAGTCATTAACTCAGTATGCATATTGGTTTTATGACATCTGGTTGTTCTTGCCTCCCATCTGACATCTTCTTTCACAGGTAATAATTATTTTTCTGTCTGTCTTTCCTTCTCTTCTCCAAAAATGCTTTACTCCTCTTACAAATATCCTCTTTATTCCACATATTTCAAACATTCTTTTTTTCTCCTCATGTTGTCTGGCTAATTAAAATAATGAAGTTAAGTTCAAAGCAACTGTTTCCAGGCTCTGCTTAGCATGAATTTTGCTGTATCTTTTTGAATGAAAAAGGGCTTGTGCACCTTAAAGTTTGCTCATCTCTTCTGATTATATCCATTGGATAATTAAAGATACTTTATTCTACAAACTTTGCCCCTTTCTTTTTAAGGCAAACTGTTCCATCAGGACTCTTGTGCCCATTTTAGTGCTAACACTGACTTTTAAAGTGTCTTGCAATTTATGAATAGAGATGGATGAGATTACGGTAAGGCTGCAATGGATTGTACAAGTGAACTTGCCCCAGCGCATCCTCCACGGTATGAAAGGCTTTGGAAAATGACACCATTCTCCCCTCACTGCAATCCTCCTACCTGCTGCTGCTTTACAGCCTTTCTAGGCAATCAGATGTTTACTGCCAATTAAAACTGCAGGAGTTTCTTGTGTTCTCTCAGCAACAGTATTTCTGGGTTGCTGGCAGATTTTGGAGGGCTTGTGGCTACATGTACAGCAAGAGACCTCAGTGAGCTTTAGCACTTTGTTTATTTGGGGATTTAGGTAGTTTAGATTTTGTCCATACTGCACTATCTACTGCAGTCATAGCATAAAACATTCAAGATTTTATTGAAGATTTATTTTGTAGCAAAAATAATGTTAAGATACTTCAATTGGTAGTAAATAGATTTATTGTCATTCTTGTTGTTGCTGCTATTATTATTATTATTATTGTTATTTTAAACATGTTCACCAAAACCACTGAAGCGACAATAAAATTCTTATTCAAAAAAATATGGGTGACAATTACAGAAAATGTTGAGTTATTTCAATGATTGAACTGAAAATTTTCCAACTTTCCCAACTTCCAGATTGCTGACTAAAAGTACTGGGCTTCTGTTTGTTGTCTCTGAGTTTTAACACCTCTCAACCTTTCTGAAATACCTAAAAAATACATTACAAATGTAGGGTCTTTCTATGCAATGGCCCTATGCAGAGTTCCCCTGAACTAAATGAGGTTGAATCTGCCTACTTCATCAGCTTTACACGATAAGTTCAGAAGCCAAACAAAAATCAGATGACAATTTTTTTAGGATGGAGGGTGGTGTCAGTCACAACACTTTTCCACTTCCTTCTAGTTAAAGGGGGAAAAGGGGAAACTGATCTTAGTACCTTGGAAAATAATGTTGAACTTAAAACCTCATTAGTATTTCTGAGTTTAAAAAAATCATAATTTAACAAACACATCTGGAAAGTAGTCTGACTGACATAAAAATCAGCTCCTAATGGATTCAAATCAGAGTTTGCAAATGCACTAAAAGGGTATGATTTGGAGCTGCAGATACAGAACCTCATGTTGGGGAGGAGGAAGGTGACAGTTCCTGTTTATTCATTTTTGGCAAGCTGCACCTGAAGGACGGGATGATTTTCTGGAAACTGTCATGCCAGAAATACACAGCGAAACAGGGGGGAACTGAGAAGAGCAAAGGGAATAATTAGAGACCTATGGGGGTGGTACAGGGTTTCTGGTTTATTTTCTTAAGAAAGCCAAGCTATGCAATCACACTGCTTTTCTGTCAGTACGCCAGCAGTAACATTTGTATCTCTTGACCAATTTGAAAAAAGTCTTACAAAAAAGGAGAAGTTTAAAAACACTGAGCTCCTGGGGGTTTTACAAAAATCAGCAGCCAGATAGAGGAGACTAAGATTTGTGTGTCCAGTAAAGAACAGGTGGAAGTGTGAACTCAGCTGCATTATTTGACACAAGAGAATCCAAAGCTGTCATCCAAAAGCAGGCTCCATAAGGTTTGCTGTCAATGGAACTGCTTGTTTGTCATTTAGAGGTAGGGGCGTACTTTGCTTGCTTGTTTATTTTGTTTGTTTTTTGTTTGTTTTGTTTGTTTGGTTTTTTATAAGATACTTTTAAAAGAAGCCCAAGACTTCTGCCTGAGATGATTTTTAAAATGTTTGTTGCTGCACGATATTTGCACTCATTATAAAATTATGCATAATACCAGATCTTGTCCAGAACAGGCCCTGAAATTCCTACCTGAAATGAAATCCCGTTGGGCCAGTGTTTTCTCTCTGCTGTGGAAAGGACTATTTCCATTTCTTCTCATGCTAGGGCTAGCTCTGACCCTCTTCTTTCTCTTAAAATATTGTGGTACTGCCAAACTTAAAGAAAAAAAAAAGTCGTCAGATGCCAAAAAAATGCCTGCTTTTGAAAATTATTTTATGTTGATAAAATATATTTTACTTTGGATTTGATAAGTCTTTGAAATTTTTAAAATCCTTCATCTTCTTGAGAGAGTGAGAGAAAGAGAAGTCACAGGTTCCCACTTTCATTAATGTATTGTGAGAAATTACTTTGAGCCCTTGGTGGTACAAGATATTTTGTCTTTCATGGCTTTCCCTTAAATTGCAAACCCACTGACACTGAAAACTCCTCCACAGCTTTCAGATCCCCAGCCTTCCATCAGTCTGAGAAAGAGCACCAGTCTTCTAGGCAAGGAATCTACAGGAATACCCTCTGAAATGTTTGTTTCTTCTTTCATTTTGCCTCATGCAAGAAAACAAACAATCATGATTGCTTACAGCAAGTGAAAAGGGGCTATTGGTGGAACTCATAAATTTAGAATTCGGTCAATACAAAACGAAGATATGGGGGAGAAGGAATGTTCCTAAGGTTGAAGGGAGGTCTAGAATCATAAAGAAATATGCATTTGTCATGCATAGGGCATATGTTATGAAGCCCTACGGATGACAACAAGCGAACATTGGTTGTTATGAACTGAGAAGAAAAGGTAATGGATTCCATTTATAATGATTGGCTTTTCAAGTTTAGGAAAGTCATTTTCCTGATATGTTACAATAGCTATATTGATATTCCATTTCTAGATTTCACAGCAGTCTGCTCTAGACAGGACTTCAGAGAAATTGATTTAATAGAATGCCTGCCAGTGACAAGACTTTGGATGTTACTAGGCAAGGGTAATTCTTACTAACCAGGCAATGAAATTCTCTTGAAGGCTTTCATGTATCATTCCAACTTCGGGATATAATATATTGAACTAGACTGGGCTTCCCACACACTGTTGATTGGACAACAGTGTCAGATATTTCATTGATACAAAAAAAATGTGTGCAAATCAGAAAACAACTACTAAAGGCTGGAAATACTGTCAAAAAGAGCTCGGTCTCTTCATGTACACCCGTCAAAAAAACGAGGTTACTTTTATGGTTTCTTTGTTATTTCTCTCAAGTAAATTCTACTGCTTTTGTACAAAAATAATACAAAATTTTGCTGTGTCTAGGACTTTGTAGACATTAGGATAAATATTGCCAAAAGCGTGAGAGAGAGAGGTGAACCTTCCCATCTGCTCAGCAATGTTAAAGCTACATCTGGAGTGACAATTCTAGTTCATGGCTCCCTGGCAAAAGAAAGACATGGGCATGGAGCAGCTGGTCAACTGAAGGGCAGGGAAGGTAGGTTAGGAATTGGAGCATGCCATATGAGGAGAGGCTGAGAGATGGGACTAGTTAGCCTAGAGAACAGAAGGCTCAGAGGCATCTTATTGATGTGAATAAATATCTGATGGGAGGGCGTAAGCAAGACTGAGCCAGGCTCCTTTCAGCGGTGCCCAGTGATAGAGCAAGTGGCAATGGGCAGAAACTGAAATACAGGGGGTCTTGTCTGAACACAAGAAAACACTCTTTTACTGTGCAGGTGACTAAGCACTGGCATAGGTAGCCCAGAGAGGCTGTGGAGTCCCATCCTTGGAGAGATACAAGGCCATCTGGATGTGGTGCCTAGCAACCTGCTCTAGCTGACCCGGCTTGACCAGGTTGGCTGGACCAGATGTTCTCCAGCAGTGCCTTCCAATCTGAATGTTTCTGTGATTATGTGCTTTTCAGCAAAACAGTTTTAGTCACAATATTGGTTTGGAGTAAGTCTACACTCCAACTTCCATAACTTTTTAAACCTGTACTTTTCAAGAGTTTTCAGTTTTCCCTTTTAAGAAACTATATATAAAAATGTATACTCTTTGTATTCATTTTGTATTTTCCACAGAGCAGCAAGAATTCACGTGCTTGACCCAGTATAAAGCAATTAACACAAATATAGAACAGATATAAATAACTGTGTCAGTAATTAATAAGCAGAAAAGTGAGTAGGATAACCTCATGTAATATTTTCTTCATAAAATTATCTTGGAGACACTTGCATTTTATGGTCTTAGACCTTTTATATTTTGGTTAGTTGGTGCTTAAAGCTGTGATTCTTGGACACTAAGACCATTGCTCTAGTGAATGCAATTAATTGAGCTACATCCTGTACTTGGCATAAGCAGGTCCACCAAAATTATCAGAAGGACTGAGTATGGACTACCTATGAATACCTCTAACAACATAATCATGATGTCTAGTATTACCATTCCAATCATGTTTTAGTTATTTCTGATATTAAGACTATGGTGGTTCCTCCTTTTTTTTTCAGCCTGCTTCCTTTAGTTTTGAAGTGGCTGCCTGTTATTAATGAATGGATAAATTCTCCAGCACCAGCCTGTTACATGAAGGCTCTCTTCCTGGCTGGTCACAGATGGCGGGAAGTGATTTTATTGATTTGTTAGTACTTAGCTAGAAGGATTACATCTAGCAGTAATAATGTGGCCAGGCCCTGGGACAAATCACCACACATGTCAGTGGAGGGTCTGTGTCTTAAACTGAGTGTGACATTATTATATTTACCAGCCTTTCATAGTGCTTTGCTTATTAACACCACTGTAATCTCTTCTGAGCCATCTGTCGGTCATTCAAGTTTCTGTTTCCTTCATGTGATGGAAAACTTGGAAGACTTCAGTTTCTGAACTGAACTCGGACATTATCCTACAAAAGTTCTGGTCGTAACCGTAGTGCTTATTATGCTTTTTCGTTGTAATTTATGCTATCAAATTGTGTCCTGCAGAAAATCTCTTGGGGGGACACAGGCAGATGGCCACAATAATTCCTCTCAAATTCAAAGGGTCATGAAGGTTCATGGCTTTCAGAATTTGTGTGAGAGCCACTAGTGTGGCTGGGAGAAATCTGGTCCCTCTCCCTATTCTAAACTTGGCAAGTCTGGCAGAAAGAAGCATTGAACACTGCCAGCATAGATTTTTTTTCCCTTTGGTTGGTGCTCATCAGATGATCTCTCTAGAAACCAGAGCTGTTTCCATGCTGTGACCTCAGCAGAAGCACAACTGAGAGGTCCTAAGTGTCAGCGTGTGCAAGTGGTAGCTCCCATTTTACTTGAAAGTGCTGTTTCCTCTGTATTTTAGCTTTTCATTTCCAAGTAGCCTGAATAATTTCATTCGCTGACAGCCACATATGCGAGCAGAAGACACCTCAGAGCTAGAGGCATGAGCTTTTGGCCAGTGGATTACGCGCAGATGATCTGTAGAGAAGTGCTGTTGCATTCATTACCAGCTCCTCAAAATGAAGTTACTCAGAGCTGGTAGACCAGAAATGGGCAGGGAAGCGATCTCTGCCTGGACATGACGTTCTGTTTCACTGTGTACTAACCACTCAGCTGAGCAGTCGGCACTGAGACCAGTTTTAGCGGGTCGCGGTAGTTAAAAAATGGGTCTGATAGATAAGAGCACTTGTCACCCGCGTGGGAGGTGTGCGTGGACCACGGCACGGGTGGCACTAACGGGGTTTAAGAAGCGTATGAAGAAAGTGCTGAAGCGTGGGACTCTCAGAAGGGGCGGCCGAGCGGCGACAGCGCTGGCTTAAGGCAAGGGGGCTGCAGCGGGGGCCAGCACGGCTCACGCCCGAGGGAGTGGCGGCAGTACCGGGAGCCCAAGGCTCCCAGGCAGCCCCGC
>JAHLSL010000046.1:8178431-8234670 GCA_025920805.1 Petroica traversi | reverse complement strand
CGGACAGCTCTTTAGTACGGTGTGGTCCCTGTCCCTTCTATTCGTTTTTGACTCTGAATTTTCACAGGGGCTACTAGGGATCCTTGCAATGGTGGGTGCTGAGGCCCAGCTGCCAGCGCTGTGCTGGCGAGGAGCTGTCCTGGACTGTGGTGCTCGGATCTCAGTTCAAGACGAAGAGTTCAGTTTGCTGTTGCAGCTCATTGTGCTTGGGGTGTGGCTACCCTTGGAGGTGGGGTGATTGGAATGAGAAATGTTCTGTGAAAATGCATTGTGTTAGTCACTGTGGGCAAACGTGAGTGAAGGATCCCTCCTCAGTTTCTATTCCTCAGAAAAAAATTAAATAAAGGAGCAGCTCAAAGGCTCTCAACTGTATGTATCCTTCTGCTCCTTGTCCTCCAGCACAGCTACTTCTCTACAAATATTTAGCTTTTACCCTGAGAAGAAGATTACTGATTCTGTGATGATGTTGTAGAGGAATACTGTAAATCTTACAGTCACTGTGAGAATGAACTTCCGTTGGTAGATACAGTATTTTCTCAGCCTTATTCTTGTTAATATTGGGTACAGAATAAATTTTCCTCCTTTTTCACTCCCCCCTCCCCCTTTTTTTTTTTTCTTTTTCATTGGTGTTCCTGACTTCTGGACTGATATTTCCTTTCCTATGAGATGATGGGAATCTTCAGCAGTTTCACTAAATGAACTTAGAACACTTTAAACATAATTTTTAGAAGAGGGCAAAAATGGTGCTTTGTGAATTCAACTGGAAATTACTTTGTATTATCTTAAAAGGTTTATAATACCCAAATTTAAAAGTTTATTTCCCTACAAAAGTTCTTTCAAATAATGAGAATAACAGTCTATGCTCGCCATTGGCCTGAGAAATTGTGATATTAAATAGATTTCTGTCTTTATTTAAAATGCCAGAAATTAAGGGAAAACTTATAAACCTGTATAGTCACCTTAACTATATTGTTAGTTTGTAAAGAGCAAATCACAGTAAATATACATCTTACGGGTTATGATTCAAGTCTTAGAGAGAGCTACTAGATTTTCTGAGATCATTTGCCTTTTCTGTATGCTGAGCACTCACTTTCTTTTTGGGACAAGAGTTTGACACACCTTTTCACAGGGTAACAGGAATTTTGACAAGAATTTACTTCCATCATTGTATAAAGGTTTGTTACAAATATACAGTGGTGCTGTCAGATGACACAGCTATATTATAAAAGTCACATATCATCACCACCCCTTCCTATTGTCTTTGTTAAAAGATTTTCTGATTATCCAAATGTCTCAACAAAACTGCCACCAGTTTTCATTAAAACCACCTGGTGGAGAAATGTTTCCATCTGTAACACCCACATGCAAATCTGTAATTTTCCCTGAAAGTGAAGCTGAGAATCAGTGCTGCAAACTAGGCTACCTTCAATCCTGGACTGATCAGAGGCCGGATATGTGCTGTCTCATGAATCATAAGGGCTAAAAAGGGTGCAGCATTTCTCTCCTGTTCTGGATGTCCTGATAGCAATGAAAGTTTCTAAAACAGTACTTGTAATTTTCCTTTCCAGCAGTCCACATAGTAGAGACCATAGGGAGAAATACTGGTTAAATGACTGTATTCTTTATCCAGTGATCATAAAATTGTGCATCCAGGGGAATTTGGAGTGCTTCTGGGAGTAGACTGTATGGATTTCAGGAGAAGTGAAAGCAGTTAGGGTTATTGGTGGAGAGGCTGTGTCCCTCTCCTTTGGGTCTGTACCTCTTTGAGCTCCTCATCCTTGTTTCTGACTCGGAGCTAAAAGCCTTCTTGTGAAGGCTCTGTGCCAGTTCCTGCTGACATCAGCACGCACTGCAGCGTGCCAGCCTGTGAACAGGGCTCTCTACAGGGCCCTGAGTGGACACTGAGCTGCTTTCACTGCTTGCACTGGAGCCTTACAAACACATCCTTTGGTTTGAGACCACCTGCTCACTGCTTTCCAGGAACTTGCTCTTTCTGTCAGTTTATTGCTCAGCTGAGTTTCCTTCAGCAGTGTGGGGCTAACAGAGCTTGTCACCCCCTTAGGATAAAGACGCACATCTTATACTGGCCAGTGTGACTTGCTTTTTCTGGGCACACCTGGTCAGTGAGAGAGACCTCATTTTCCTGCACCCTTCAGATATCAGGCTTCACACTGCTGTGGGTGGTGTTTGTGCAAGGGGAATTTGCTCTCCTATGACTTGTTGAATACCATGGAGTAAGTGTTGAGGAGTTTGGGCTTTTGTGAAGGTGCCATCTTCTGCGTGTTTTACAAACAGGTGTACCTTGGCTTGAGGAACACTTTGCCATTAACTGGTTGCCTTGAAATTGTCTTCACATCCAAAGGCAGGTTCTGCATTCCTTCTGTAATAGGGACAGTATCACCAGGTACTCCTGAGACCATATCCATGCCTTCATTCAGTGAACTGTGGTCCCAGTCTGTTGCATGGCACTGGAGACTCAAATCCACATAAACACTTTGATGCTTGTCAGGCACCAAGTAGAAACTGAAGCCTTTTCAGTGCAGTCTTGTGGTCTGGGAGTATGTCCTCTATCTCATCTTGGAGCTTCAGGGCTTTGTGTTTTGTTCCTCTGTGGCTGGGAGAGCATCACTTTCCTATTTGCCACACCTCATGGAGAGCTGTCTGTTGGGCAGATGGGGCTTTACCATGGTCTACTCAACATTCATCCACTCTTGTTTCCTTGATTCACACTGACTTTTCCATGTTTTGTGCGTATCTCAGAAGACTGTAGTCTCTATCATCTCTTTTAAGAGTACTTGACCTTAGACAGCCGAAGTGTCTTTTGCTGTTCTTGTATGAATAAATGTTTGCATAGAACAGTGGTAAAATTGCCTTCTCTGCAGACTAATTCACATCAGAGGCATTTTTTCCTGTTTCACTTGGGAGATACTCCTGTAGCTGGAAGGGAAGAGTTTCATGTTGAGTGGCTGAAGTCCACATATTGCCAACAGGTGACTGATGTGACTAAAAATTGTAAAGAAGCATGAAAGAGTTCGTTTTCAATGAGACTGAAGAGAGAAACAAACCATCATTTGCAAAAGTATGTGTGTGTAAAATTGCAAGAAAAAATAGTGTAAAAGTTTAGATAGAGTTTAGCCTGAGACAACTATATTGCTTGTGGGTATAAGGTGCCTTGAACTGAAAAAAAACACAGTTATATACAGCAAACTTCAATCTCAAAGAAATCACATAATTATATATATGCTTATATTACATATAAGCAAATTTAAGATGAAGTTTGCTTATATGTAATTCTGTGCCTTATCTCATTGGGTTAGGCAAGTACTAAGTGGAAACTATGGCAGCTGAGAACACAGCTAGTTGAGTTGCAGTTCTATTCAAATTTTGGCCAGTAATTAGGAGATGGTTCCTAGTTACCATGGCATTTATTTGCTACAGCAAACTTAAGTGGGGATAAAAGCTCTTACTAAGCTTCTAATGGGACTTAAGAAGGCTGTGAGATTGTCGGCTGAGGTGGTGGCAGTAGTAGGAAAGTTAGCTCAGACGCAGGAGGTGCTTTGTCATTTTGTATCTAATTTAGTAGTTTCAGTAGGGGGAGTAGCATGTACTTGTAACCTTGCCATCTTGAAAGTTATCTCAAGATTTTTCACAGCAGTTAGTGATTAGGAAGAACTTGATGCTAACACTCTATTTTGACCACCTAGTATGGTACACAAACGTGATTTTAGTAGAACAAAGGTCTCTAGAATCAATAGGGAAATTGCAGCTGCTCATGTTTCAGAGCTGCCTAACCCTGGCCACTTGCAGTTGGTGAGAATATTTGTTTCAGGGTTTGCAAAGTAACTCTGTAATTTCCTTGGGCCACCTGGAAGCTTCCAGCCTTCACTGCTGTGTAACTGAAGATTAACCAATGACCAGGAAGCCAGTTTCCTGGAGACAATGTCTTTCCTTCTTCCTTTCTGGCACTTGGACCACACCTAACATTGTCAGAAAACACTGAATACTGCTCAAAGTGGCAGCTGTTGCCATCCTCGTTTTGTATAGTACTTTTGGACAACAGGGGGAAATACAGTTCCAAGACCTTCTCTGCCTGTATGCCCTAAATCCCCTGATATAATTGCCCTTCCATAAACAGTAGGGAAGGAAGATCATTATTCCTCTTTTCTGCTGACGATGGGCCACTTTCCAGAAATCAAAGTGAGAGTGAAGGGGTCATCTTGAGGTAGTCCATCTTTATCTTATCTTTCGGACAGAGGGTCGAAAGCCTATCTTTAGTCCAACTGAGGAACAGTGGAGGAATTGAGAGTTCTGGGAACTGGTTGTGCATTTGGCACCAAGAAATTAAAGGATAAAACAGATAAACAATACCAATACTCTCTCCTCTGATTCAGACTGCCTCTTATTTATTCTTTCCATGGCTGCATGAATTTCACTTTGCAGTGGAGCAGGAGGAATGGAGTCTTCTGCTTGAGAGTCTTTATTTCTTCCTTTGTACTTAAAGCGGTTTGGAAGCACCATGTTTCAGACCTCTGGTGGTGCAGGGAGCAGAGTGCAGGTTGCTTGCTGTGTGCATGGGTGTTTTAAGCTTGTCAAATCACCCAGAAAGACTGTTCAAATATTGCCTAGCATCTCTTCCTGGCAGTGCCAGTTCTGGTCCTGACACTTGTGTGTACAAATCCGTGATGAAACGATTTTACTTCTGGAGGTTGTCTAGTACAACCCCCTACTCAGAGCAGGGCCACCTGCAGCAGGTAGCCCAGGACCAAGTGCATGTAGCTTTGGAGCATTTCAATGGATGGAGACTCTACAACCTCTCTGGACAGTCTTTTCCAGTGTTCAGCTGCCCTCAGAGTAAAATATGTTCCCTGACATTCAGATGGAACTTCTGTGTTTCACTTTGTGCCCATTGCTTCTGGTCCAGTCACTGGGCAGCTCTGGCAAGAGTTTGGCTCTGTCATCTTTAGTCCTCCTCACTGGGGATTTACATGTGTTAAAATCCTCTGGGTCTTCTTTCCTCCAATGGCTCCAGCATTGTCTTTGTTATATTGAGGAGCCCAGAAGCAGATTTATCATCCAGACATGGCAGAGAGCAAAGATCACCACTTTCAATCTGCTGGTGATGCTTTTCTTGTGAAGTCCAGGATGCTATTGGCCTTCTTTGCTACAAGCATATGTTGCTGGCTCATGTTCAGCTTGGTGTTGATCAGGAAATCTCAGTTGCTTCTCTGCAGAGTGTCTTTCCAGCTGGTTGGCCCCCTGGAATTATTCTCCTTATGCAAGACTTGGCATGTCCTTATGCTGAAAGTTTTCAGGCTTACAGCAGAGATGGACATCTAAACATGTTCTCAAATCATTCAAGGAAAGGATTGCTTTGGTCACTGCTCCTCACCCCT
The DNA here is from genome assembly GCA_025920805.1 of Petroica traversi. Lineage (NCBI taxonomy): Eukaryota > Metazoa > Chordata > Aves > Passeriformes > Petroicidae > Petroica > Petroica traversi. The sequence continues at coordinate 8,229,277 of JAHLSL010000046.1, read as the reverse complement.
TTCTCTTATTCCCAAGGCCTTTGCTCAGAGCGAAGGAGAGAGAACTGAACAGTGCAGAAACTGCTGTGGCCTTTTGGCCAATGGAAGCATCAGAAAGAATTTAACAACATTTGAAGCTTCAAGTTTTCATCAGTCTGAGAGGGCAGGTATGGCCACAAATGTGTTTTGATAAAGGAGACAACTTGTGGTGGCCTAAGAATTGCAAGGAGTGTGTTCATGCATTTCAGGGTATTTCAGAGAATTGAGGGTAATTTTTTCAGTTAGAGGTGGACTGAGTAGGCTATGGAGACTGAGGAGTCGAAACATATTCACAACTGAACACAGTCACTAGCAAGGCAATTATGAGGCAGTCATTGACTGATCTACTGGGCAGCCATCTCACTGCCAAGGAGGAGCAGGAGACTGTCAGCAGACAATGGCAGATTGATAGGCATTTCTTAAAATGTACAGAAGAATGGGAGGTGATAGGGGATGACAGACAGTAATAAACATTCCTACCATCTTTTAGACACAGGCTTCAGATTGGTGTGTGTTGAGCTTTCAGAATGTCTGAGGTGCCAGCTCTTGCCCAGAGGTCTTTTCTGGCCCCAGTTTCAGTGGTTTTATTGGAATGCACAGGGCATTATTTCTGCGCATGCGTCGGCCCGCATGATTCTCCACTTGATGCAAGAATCTGCCAAAACTTCATTGTCAGCTTTGTCTGACATTGCACTAATACTTTCTAACTAAGAAGTCTGTCATTCTTCAAATTCAGGGGCATTATCTGTGCCCTGCAGAAGGGTGAAGACAAAGACTGGGTGAAAGAACATGATCCCTGGGCAGGAACTCCTCAAAGTACAGAATTGTTATAAACCTTATCTTAAAAAGAATTATGCAGAAGAGGCTTCTTCTTAGAGGGGGAGGGAACCATCCTGTTTATTTTCTGGAAAATAGCAGAGTGAGAACAACATTAAGAGATATTTGAAATTCTCAGTCTTTTATTTCTGAAGACTCATAAGAAGAGTTTTTTGCATACTTGGATAGGAAAGCAGCTAACAAAGATGTAGCATGCTTCTTTCATCAAGCATTTTAAGACTTGAGATTAATGTCTTAAGGAAGGGCTATTTAAAAATACTGCTGCCCTTGTGTTCAAGCTTGTTGAAATGCAGGCACTATTGATGGTGGAAAATGACAAAACTGAAATTTTGTTTTGGGTTCCCAATAGTTAGAGCCAATTATAATTTCTAGTTCATTTTACCTTCTCCTTTGCTCTACCCACTGGTGGCTGCTGCATTTGTCTACTCCCTTGGGCCTATCAGTTTTAATTAATAGATGTTAGCATGCAATTATGTTTTAGGGGAAAAAGCTTGTGTGCCTATATTCTGACTTCAGTTCCCAGCAGTGATAAAACATGTAAAAAAATCTTGCGTCATCAGTTACAAACACAGAGTAGTTTCATTCTGCTTTTTGGAAATACTTGCATAAATTTAAAACTACTGCAATGATTTACTCCTCAGCAGATTTATACCTCTGTATGATTTGTCTCAGTCAAATCCAGGTATTAGATGTGTAAGGATGCAGATACCTTATCAGATCTCTACATCTGTCAGGAATTATGGTTGTTTTATCTCTTTTTTTATACTTCATAGATGTGGTAAAATATTACACAATGTTTATAGTGTGGCTTAGTTTGGGAATCTAGACAGTAAACGTTAGTCAGACTTACTTTTGTTATTCACAGCAAGCAGCAGAAAAGAATACCACTATGAATTTGATTTAATGGTTTCTTAGATAAGACAATTGATAGGATAGCATTGTAATTTTTTGTACTTAGAACTGAAGTAATCATCCTCAAAATTTGATTGCATGTCAGATACTTACATCCAGAGAGAGTTTTAAGCACGAAAGCCATGCTCCAAATATATTTTTTGGCACTGTTACAGAGGCAAGAAGAGCAAGTTGCAATTTTCAGAATAATGACACACAAAACCATTCATACACTTGCCTCTTCAGAGGCATGATGAATAGCTGTTTCCAGACAGTTCTAGATTGAATTAGAACACCCATTTAGGTAGGAATTTCTGAGTTTCTTCACATCACGTGTGTCTCATTTTCAGTGTCAGGACTTTGTACACTTTGCCTATGGTAAGCGCTGTTCATACTATCAAAGATAAGAGAATGTACCTATCTGTATATGGAGATCTTTCATATATCTGCAATAAAAATGTAGTGTTAGAAATCCCCTAATGTTTTCTTTTCTCTGTCTTTCCTGTATTAAGGCTCCTGGAATCACTGAAGATCAGCATATGCCCTGAGAGTTGCTTTTTGGTCAGGGATGAAACCTAGCAGATAGAGCTACACTTTTTAGTGACGACAGTGGTAGATTTAGCATATTTACTGTTTCAGATTTTGAGGATCTCAGGTTATTTTTCTGTGTATTTTGGGCTTTAGATATACACTAAATTCTAGTAAATTTATAGAATGGTTGTTTAAATGCCTTGCATCAAAATGCAGTTACTTACTTTCAGATCCTTAATTGAGAGTTACTTTTTGAACTTCATTATATGAAATATGTTAGGACATTGCTCATGAATGGAGCACAGCCCAACAAATTTTTTTAGTGTAAGCACTATTCTATTGCAGGGAAAAAGGGTACTACTCTTTTAGCAAGAAGCAGAGCACTGTTTGTTCTGAAAATTGCTAATGGAAGTCTTCACACGCTTGAACGACCTAAGTGTGAAGTGTCTTCTCAAGTGTTCCTCTAGGTTACCAATACTGCATACTCTGAATTGATCAAACAAAGTATTTATGTATCCAAAACTCTGTCTCCGTCTTATGCTTGCAGGTCTAAAAAAAGATGCTACATTTTTCTTGAACCTTGTTTGGACTGTGAGCCTAGTAAGAACTAAAAATCTTGTAGCCATCTTGCTCATGAAGATTTTGTCTGCGTTTTTGTAAAATATATATTAATTTTAAAGACTTGGAATATACTGTGAAGGGTCATATCCATAAGCTAGGATTTTGTAATACTTCTATTGATACATCATCCTCTTTCAAGATATTTAGAAAATCTACAGTCCTACACTATACAAACAATGCAAAGTTATCACTCTGAACTATTTTCATCTCTGGGTATCAATCATGTTAAAGATTAAATGTTTAGTAAATGGATTTGAAAGAAATTACAATGAAGCAGTTTATGTAAGAAAAGGCCAATTTGGGAACTGGATGATTGAATATGTTTACTTGTGTTTTGAGCCATGATTTCCTAGTGTAACTTTTCTTTTAGTGAGTCCATTGGTCTTGGAAAAAGCATCAAGAGCTATGCAAAACCACATATAATAACTGCCTGAACTTTCTCATCTTTTTTCTTTGCACAATATCTTTAGCACTTGCATATTCTAAGAAAGCGGAGTATTTTTTCATTTATATTTATTCTCTAGATTTTTGATTAGCCTTTTATATGAAGTTATTTTCAAAGTAAAGTCATTACACTTTTGCTTATTTGCACTATTAACTTTAGAATTATTTTGACATTTGACATCAGGAGACTAGATTTTATATTGATTAAATGATATTGCACAGATGTAGGTGAAAAAATATGAAAGCTTGAGCAGTAAAAGAACATGAAAATTCGATGAATATTTTAGTTACTTTAAGTGATAAGTCTCCCTGGTGCTGTTATTTATTGCAGAAAGTTTGGCATTGCATGACAGACTTCAGCTATACAGTTCTGCTGGTCACGTGTTTTTAGCTGTAGATGTAGAACAGGAAGGCAGCTGTTTGATCGAGCACACGGAGCATGAGCTGAGGCAGTTTGGAAGAAAGGACAGAATTTATGAGGGCTCTAGATCATCCTGGTTAACTCTATTGATTTTGGCCCAGGATGCTACCTGCAAAGTATCAGGGTAATGGGTTTGCACTTTATGGATGAGAATTAAAACAGGCTTTATATGCGTATATGTGCTTGTGCCTAAGAATATGGAACTAGGCTGTATAGAAATATGTACAAGTTGCTTTATGGACTTTAATTGCAACATTATGTTGCTTAGCATTGCTGTAAACATGCAGAGTGTGTTGGTGAAAGTTGTTAAAGAGCTGAAAATTAGGAACAATTTTACCTGCAGTCATTTCTTAAGGGCAAATGACACAGTTGCTGCCATGGACCAGCAAAACATTGTATTTCTGTGGTTCTGTGTCTCTGCTGAGTTTGATTAATTGTGGTGACTCTCTGCCTTGAACAAGTCTCACTGGAAGCACATCTGTTAACTGGAGTAAAACTGAAGTGTTGTTCAGTCTGTTGAAAAGGGATATGTCCATATAAGTCTTGTGCTTTGCAGACTGAAGAACATTTTACTCAAATGCATCCAGTAATTGTTCAGTTACATCCCAAGCCTTACACAGAAAGTAAACCTAGGAAAAGTGAAACCAAGGCATGTCTACCTACTCTTCTGGGAAAAAAAAAAAGCGCCCCACTTTATTTATCACTGTTCAGAAGTGTATCTGTATTTTTTAAATTACTTTGTGTTCTGCGTACCCCCAACTTCCTGCAGTCTCAATAGTGTATTTTGTTTTCCTTTGGTTTCTCCAAGCAGCTGTTTTTCAATATATTCACAGAAAGGAACTGTATTTACTCAAAGGTGGAAATTGCAGAATTATATGAATTGATTCTGCTAGTGTATATGTAAAAAGTGTGTAAATTCCTTTGAGATTAAATGCACAGTACATTTTTCTTGTATTTCAGAGCAAAATTAGATATTGATTTTTTAATGAGAAATCTATTCTAAGACTACAGAACCTCACTAATATATTATGATTCTTGTATTTTGTGTTTTTAGATGATTTGATATTGATTGTAGTTTTTAAATTTAAAAACTCTCACTTTTTCAGGCAAAATATCTTCATAATTTATCTTGCAAAGGATTTTTTAATCTTTCTACATCAGCTTAAAGCAAAACATCACCCCTTAAAAAGGTATTTTCCAAAAAAATTGTCCACTCACTATAAAAAAAAAAAATCAACACAAGTTGTTAGGAGTTGACTGACATGTTCAGGGGTTCAGCAGGAGTTTACAGGTTTGTTCGCTGGTAGCATCCCTTTTTTGGTGGGCCTGTTTCAAGTTCTAAGCTTTCCCTGTCTGACCAGTTTGAAGCAGTCCATGTAGAAAAGGAGCTGGGAGTTCTACTTACATGGCTGGTGAGACAATGCTCTATCTTTCAGTCAGCCAAGGTGATCTGATTCTTTATTTCTTGGTATTTGCTCTGTATGGGACCAAAAGGAAAAAAGCTGAGATTTCTGTGATGTAAAGTAAAATTAATGAACAATATGAGGGAAGAATCTTAAGGAGAACAGCAATAACAGAAGTGCTCCTTGTTTTGGATGGGTTTGCCCTCTTGGTTTTTTATAGGATTTGTATTTTGGGAGTGCTTTCAGCTCTATCCTTGAAGAATTTATGGTCAAGTGCTTTTTTCTGCCTGCATATAAGTGTTTGCCATATTTCCCTGAAAACAAAACCTCGACAGAATGATTCATGGCTTTTGTCTCATTCTGTTGGATTACTGCAGTGTATTGTACTGGGATTAGCCTTGAAACTTCCTGTTGATTTCACAGTGTACCTTTTCACTTTTCCCTTTGCTTCCTATTACTTGTATTTCATATTAATACAGAGCTTTCCTTCCCGTGTACTGGTAGACAGAAGAAAGACTTTTTTATAGTAGAAAAGGCAGGTAACTTTCACTTACAGCTTTAGTGAAGAAGACCTAAATTTGAAAACTTTCTATGAAAGCCAAACTTTGATGAACTTTCTGTGAGGGCAGCTGGCTAGTTATGTGAAAGTTGCAGAGGTGGAAAGGAAGTTGTCTTTCTGGCAATTTGCTTAATGGTGTGAAATACCAGGTGTTAAAATTTGAAGACAGGCACTTGCACGTCTGGAATTCATAAATAAACCAAGAAAATCAATAAGTGACTGTGGCAACTCCCACCCTTTTGACTCCTTTGTCAGAGGCCAAATGAAGAATGAAGAAGAAAATTAAAAGTGTTTTCCCTGAAGGAGAAGGAAAAGTACATTTTCCTTCAGGCTAAAGATGAGGTGACAGAGAGTACAGGAAAGCTTTTATTGCTGTGTGCTCTGCTGGGTTCACTGTGGCTGGATGCCGGGTGGCCGCCAAAGCTGCTGTTGCTCCCTTTCTCATCTGGACAAGGAAGAGAAAATATAATGAAAGGCTCATGGGCCCAGATAAGGGCAGGAGGAGATCACTGAGCAGTTACTGTCATGAGCAAAACAGACTCAGCTTGGGGAAATTAATTTAACTTACTGCAAATCAGACCCAGAGTAGGATAACGATAAATAAAACCAAATGTAAAAACAGCTTTCCCCACCCTTTCCTTCTTACTGGGCTCAACTTCACTCCTGATTTTCTCTATCTTCTCCCTCAGAGCATCATAGGGAATGGGAAATGGGGGCGGCAGTCAGTTTATTATTGTCTCTGTCATTTCTTCCTTTTCAGGGGAGAACTCCTCACAGTCTTTCCCAGCTCCAGTGTGGAACAGATTGTCTTGAGTGCCATTGTGCAGTGTGTGTAGGACAACCAGGGGATCAGGCCCAGCCAGCCTGGGTTCAGGAAAGGCAGGTTCTGCATGACCAACCTGATCTCCTTAAATGACCAGGTGACCTGCCGAGTGCACGAGAGAATGACTGCGGATGTAGTCTACCTGGAATTCAGTAAAGCCTTTAATATCTCCTTCCTCTGGAGAAAATGGCAGCCCATGGCTTAGACCCTTATGTGGGTTAAACTGGATGGCCAGGCCCAGAGGGTGGTGGTGAATGGAGTCACATCCAGCTGGTGTCTGGTCACCAGTGGTGTTCTCCAGGCCTCAGGGGCCAGGGCCTGTCTTTATCTGGATGAAGAGAATAGTTCACAGAAAATGCCAATTGGGTGGGAGTGCTGATCTGCTGGAGGGCAGGAAGGATCTGGATAGGCTGGATCAGTGGGCCAGAGCCAGCTGTATGAGGCTCAGCAGGGCCATGAGCTGGGTCCTGTCCTTGGGTCACAACAATTCCCTGCAGGGCTTCAGGCTGGGGCAGAGTGGCTGGGAAGCAACCCAGGGAAAAGGACCTGGAGCTGCTGGTTGACAGCAGCTGAGCATGAGCCAGTGGTACTTAGTGCTAGGGCATTTAATTGACAGGGTGACATTTGGTGAAAAGTTGGACTCAATGATCTTGGAAGTCTTTTCCAACCTTAATAATTTTATGATTCTATGATTATCCTAGCAGCATTTACACTGTCCCTGATGGGCTTGAACTCGATGAGTGATGGGTGCATCCTGGAAGGCAGCTGGCATTGGCTCTGTTGGACATGGGGAAAGCTTCCAGCAGCATTTCACAGGAATCACTCTGTAGATCTCCAGCTACCAAAACCTTGCCACTCAAACCCAAGGCAGTTCCACAGATTGTCAGAATCTAGCAGTCTGCAAGTTTCTTTATACTGTGAAGTTGAGCCTTTCTTATTTGATAGCAAAATATCCTTTGGAGTGCTGCATGCCAGGGCTATCAGCATCTTACTTTTATTAGTTCCCAAAATATGTTTTATTTCATGTTGTAAGCCTGACAGTTACTAGTACTACTAGAGTTTGTTCTCTAGAAGTTCAAATCATGCCCTATAATAGTATGGTTCTTCCCAGCTGAATTAAAAAACAGTTTATAAAATTATAATATATGAGTCTTTATCTCATACTGTATTTTTTAATAAGGCTTTCAACTTTACTTACCTTCCAGAAGTTTAAATCATTCTGATTACATGGATATATATTACATCTCTATCTGACCTATTACATAGAGCATATCTAGGACATCAAAGTTCAATCTGTAATATTTTAGGAACATGTGCAGTTTTTCTTTTTTTCTCGTTCCAGGACTTATAATCATGTTCTTCATAAAATAAATTTTTAGCCAAATCAAGCTGAGTTAAGGAGCCATTGTGAACATATTAAATTGTATTTCTGTTTAAGGTGAGCTTCCTTCAAAATTTAAGGGAAGTGCAGTGTTTTTCAGTGCAAATGTCATGCTCAGTTCATAAAAAGTTGCTGAGACAACAAACTGCAGTTGGTTTCAGAGATACAAAGCACTGTTATGGCAGAGGGTGTGTCTGCAGTGTCCCTGGAGGTGTCTAGCACTGAAGCTGGACTGGTGTTTCCCAGCTGGGGATTTTGTTGTCTAAACACAGGTGTAAGATGGTATTGAGGTATTAGTCCTTGATTTTAGGAGCGAGGAGTGAGATGGGAAGCTGGTTGCTTTTGTAAACCAGGGCTGTGGCTGTGGGCAGCAGGGAGTGGAGGGAGCCTGGCAGCAGGCGATGGATTCTGGAGCTGACCAACATGGAGCTCCCTTGAACACATCCTGGGTATTTCCTCAAGTGGAAGTCAGCCAGACCCTTCTGGTTTCTTTGCTGGACACAGGCAGCAATGGCAAAGGTTTCAGCCCACTCAGCGATTTTGACTGGGTTTTCAGGCCTGTGTAGCAGTGTGCCACTTTCTTCAGATCCCTCCTGTGTAATTTTTTAGATCACTATCTTTCCTTCAGGGATCTTTCATTTCTCAAATAGTGTTATGGCTGTTGAGGTGAGAGCGTACTTCCTTCCACATGAGAAGCAGTACCTTTTGAATGTGAATTATCATTAAACTGTCATCGGTGAAACTGACATACTTTGATAGCATCCATTTAAAAAAAAAATTATTTATATATATTTATTCAATTGTATTTGATTGCATTAAACTTAAGCTTCATGTTAACTAAGGTGTTTTAAATGCCCTCACAAGGTAACCACCAGATTAATGAGAAAAGTCTGCAAAATAGTCAGCATTTTGCATTGTGCTGGCAAGGGTGTTCACTAGAAAAGCTGTGGTTGCTTAGTTGCTGTGGGAGAGGAGAATGAGGAGAGAGGATGAGAGTGCAGTCTATGGCTTTGTGAGGGACAGCAGGAAAGGGGAAAGGACACCAGTAAGAGAGAAACTGTAAGAAAATGCATGTCCCTTAAGGCACAAGAAGTTGGACTCAGGGGATTACGGGCAGTGCTGTGGGGATCAGACAGAGGAGGAATATATGACAAGAGAGAGATGCTAGGGGAAGGCTGGAATTAGCTGGGATGGGAGTGGCTGGAAGTAGGCTGGAAGTGAGTGATGCAGCTGCCTATTCGTCTGGTACAGAACAAGCGTAAAATAGCACTCCTGCATGCTGAGAATTGGGTAATGAAAAGTGATAGATCCTCTGGTAGCAGACCTGGGACTTGCTTATTTATGTGTCTGTTTCCCTTTGGGCTTGAACTGGAGATGGTTAAGCACACAAATCAGGAAGAGGTGAACATTTATTTTCAGTGTGATAATAAATAAATTAGAAGGCAAGTAGAAAACACAAAGGTTTAGAAATTCTCAGAATGTAAGCCAGCCTCATGACTGGGAAGAGAAGGGTCTGAGTCATTAGGTTCAGACACTTGGGGCTTGGCAGAGCTGCTTTCTCAGATCTCAGCAGGCTCAGGTGGTTCAGTGAGAGTATCCAGAAAAACAAGGTAGCTTGACTGAAGAAGGAAGTGCACACCTCAGTTCATTTGAAATCAACATTCCCAGAAAATCATCATTTAATAGTATTATCTAACTCCTCTTTGGCTGCCCCATACCTTTTCACTAAAAGATAGACACGTGTAAGAGATCTGGTCTGGTTTAAAAAGAGGATGGTTAGGTCTCCTTGTCTGTAGCAGAGGATTTGGAAACCAAGCTCACCCTCCTCTTAAAGTTCCTAAATCTGATGGTAGTAATCCACATTATTACTTTTTCAAAACAATTTGAAATGTTAATTCAGTCCCAAAATTTTGGAGCTTTTTTGAAGATCCAAAATTGGTTTTGAATATTTGAAATTTGCTTTAATCTTTCACTCATAAGAAGAATGCCTCCTCTGTTTAGGAAAGGGCTTCTGCTATCACAGGAGCTGTATGATGGAGTTTGTAGAAATGCCCTGAACCAGATTGCCTTCCTAACAGAGTAAGCAGAGAGGAGTGAGATGAGATTTAAAGAGCACAAGTAGATCTGCTGTCAGGCAGCTCTAAATGTTTTGTTAGTCTCAGGGTTTATAGGCAGGGTGCCATGTCCCCTGCGTCTGTCCAGCCTTGTCATCTCCAGCCTGACATATTGGAGGTTATGTGCATGTACATATTAATCTGTGCAGGCTTGGTGCCTGAGGGAACGGTGTGTGTTTGTGTGTTTTTGTTTTTAATTAAAGGTGGCATCTCTGCTTTTTGGGTAGGTGAAAAATGGAGCTAAAAGGAATTGATTAAATGGAAAGAAAAAGGAGTAAAGGATGTTGACATTTGAGGCAAGTACATCTATAGACTCAGCAGGTGAGGAGAAGGGTGAATAATGGGGGCCAAAGAGTTCACTGTACAGTAGAGACCTTAATCAGAATGTGGAAAGGTCCCTGCTTTGCTAAATCAGCAGCTGCTCTTGGCTGGGAAAACTGCCTCGCACTTTTCTGTATTTTTTCCCCCAGTACCACACTCTGGTGCGTAGGGATAACTCTTTGGTCCCCAGGCAGTGTGTGGGGGTTTTCCTGGTGAGTGTGTCACTATGCATGTGCCTGTCATATATAGGAGTTTGGGAGACAGCATTAGAAAACTTTGCTCCAGTTTTTAAGATAAACCGCATAGGTAATAATCTTGTAGGCTGCGTAGTGTCATTTGGGATGAGCAAGCATGTTTTAAGGCAGTCTTATTTCACTCCTGCTTTGGTATCATGGGCCTGGTTGGCCACTTCTAGCCCTGATTCCACCACTTGGAATGTCTGCATTCTCTGCACTCCCTTTCCATTGTACCACTGGGGAGAATGCAGAGAATGCAGACATTCCAAGTGGTGCAATGGAAAGGGAGTGCAGAGAAGAAATAGTAAATCCTGTAGAGGTACACAGAAGTCTCTGCCTTGATCCTGCACTGTGTGATCCATTCTCTGAAACAGCTGAAAAGGGGAAGAGGATCATTTCCAGCTATTTATTGCCTTTCCCCCTCCGGTGTAGAAACTCCCATTTGGCCACAGTACAAATTTTATTTTCAAAATTAAAGATTGCCACACATTAATACTGTGATTAACGCATAACTGAACCTTGGCTCTCCTGTGCTGGTCGAGCTCTGTCTTTTCGAGATGTTGGAGGAAGTAATGAGTTTTCCAAAGTGATGAGAAACAGATAAGCAGTAGTATTATCTTCTATCTTGGCAGCCAGAAGATGGATATGGAAGAGGCAAAGAAGCATATCAGTGCCACATTTGGGAGGGGTGACAGCAGGACACAGTCTTGGACTGAACTTCAGTTTTGGTTGTTTTGAATGACCTTAAGGATATTAGGATGTGGACTTGAATATGAAACAGGTATCTGCCCCAGTGTGCTTGATAAGGCATGCACAATGAAATCTCAAACTGAAATAGATGTAATCATGTCTTCCCAACTACACAAGCAAATATTACTATTCACAGACTGCTGCTGACCACAAGCGTGCACCGTTAGAAGCAGCAGCCCACCCCCCTCAAAAAAACCCCTGCTCCTGAATGTGGGATATTCATTAGGCTAAAAAAGAAAAAAATTAGAAGATGGAGGAGAGGCAGAGAGACACAAGTAAGTTGATCTGTTGGAAAAGAAGGTTGAGGAACCTAGGACACCTTGGGGTTGTACTAAGAAAAGGAGGAAAGAGATAGGTATTTCAAATCTGTAATATGTTGTAGCTCGGGACTGACAATTTTGTATTTCTTCTCCAAATTACGGAATAAACACTTTGATAGAGACAAAATTTGACATCAACTACCTGATTTATCAGTGATATCTTGCTCCTGTACCAACATGTGTCTACGAATTTTGAATTTGTAATTTCAAGAACTCAGGATATGGTAGCGATGCTATGATCACTCACATATCTTGGAATCAGAGAATCACAGAAACATAAAATGGGTTCGAGGGCACCTTAAAGAACATCAGGTTCCAACTCCCCTTCCAACACCTTCCGCTGGACCAGGCTGCTCAAAGCGCCATTCAACCTGGCTGTGAACACTTCCAGGGTTGGGGCATCCAAAACTGCTCTGGGCAGCCTGTCCCAGTTCCTCATCACACTCAAAGCAAAGAATTTCTTACTAATATCTCATCTAAACCTGCCCTCTTTCACTGTGAAGCCATTCCCCCTTGTCCTGTCACTACATGCTCTTACAAAAAGTCCATCTCCAGTTTTCTTGAGGGCTCCCTTTGGGTACTGGAAGGCTGCAGTTAGATCACCACAAAGCCTTCTCTTTTCCAGGCTGAGCAGTTCCACTTCTCCCAGCCTTTCCTCACAGGAGAGCTGCCCCGTCCCTCTAATTTACTTGGTGGCCCTCCTCTGGAACTGCTTCAACAGGTTTGTGTCCTTCCTGTCCTGAGGACAGCAGTGGATGCTGCACTGCAGGTGAGGTGTCAGTGCAGAGCAGAGGGGCAGGATCCCCTCCCTGGCCCTGCTGCTTTGGATGCAGCCCAGGACACAATTTGCTTTCTGTGCTGCAAGCACACATTGCTGGGTCAGGGCAGCCTCTCCTCCAGCAGCACCCCCAAGTCCTTCTCAGCAGATCTGCCCTAGGTCTGTTCACCCCCCCAGACTGGATTGGTACCAGAGATTGCCCTGACCCAGGTGCAGCACCTCGCTCTTGGTGTTTTAGTACCACATGAGATTCCCACAGGCCCAGTTCTTGAGCTTGTCCAGATCCCTCTGGATGCCAATCTCATCCTTCAGGCATGTCAACTGCACCATTCAGCTTGGTGTCATCTGCAAATGTGCTGAGGGTGCTCTTGATCCCATTGTTTCTGTCATTAATGAAGACATTAAATAACTCTGGCCCCAATACAGACACCTGATGGACACCACTTGTCACCAGTGTCCATCAGGATAGTCATCCATTGCAAGAGCAGGGTGATTAATGATACTAATCTTCTAAAAACAATTTTTTCTTTAATCTAATTAATGTGGAATACCTGAAAGGTAGCAGTCCTTGGTATTAAGTTGTCTAACCACAATTGATAGGCAACAGCTGGATTGTGTGCTGGGATCCAGCACTTCTGGAGGGGTCACTTTAACAATCTGATGATTTAGTTCCCATATCTTCAGTACTTTTGGATGAACATAGAGGGTAGAGATTTGCCAGAAGTGCTAACTGTGATGGCCTTTTGCTAATTCAGCTGCTTGTTTGCCAGAAATTATAATCAAAGTATCTGATTTTTTTGCAGAAGTGAACGGTGCTGCTGTGATGCTGGATGTCACTGTAGCTGAAAGACTTCCAGTAATCCCATGACAAGTGGCAGGAGCAATTATCAATCATTGTCATCCAGAAAGTTTGTCATTATTCTGGTAGTGCTACTCTGAGATTCATTCTTCTTGATTTCACTTTAAGACAGAATCAGTCTGGATGTTAAGTTATTGGACAGAGACTTGAGATACAATTAGCCTTTGTGTGCTGCCACTCTGGAGAAGTTGGAGCCTGCCTGTGACTCAGGTCTGCTTTTGTTAAATTGAGATAATGCTTTCTTCTGACTTTCAGTTTTCTATCTTCTTTCTTCAGATTGTTTCTTGTCTTGATGTCACCCCTTTCCTATGTGTTTGGATAATCTCTAGGCTTTGGTCCCAACAATCCATGGTCTCAGTGGCGGTTTCAGGGCTCAGTGTTGCAAGGCAGAGCAATAATATGCAAAAATCCAAATAACCAGCTTTGCTGATGGCTGCACCCTCTGAATCATAGTACAGACTGTGTTTGGGGTTCTATCTGGCCTGCTAACTCCTGGATAGTAAAGCCTTATGCTTGTTCAGGATGAATACTTCTTAAGAATCAGATATGAATACAAATAACTGTGGCAAAGAAAGATATAAATCCATTGTATATGATACATGGTACTAGGAATTGCTATTTTGCAATGGTAGTTTAACAGCAAGTTCAACACTCTGAGCTCGTGAGAAAGGTTCAAGTTTGCTGCTTTTAAACTCAGGCGTTTGATGTAGTTAACTCAATTACCTAATTGAGTTAGGTAGCACATCTTTCACATTGACACACACTGCACTGATGGAGTGGTCATGAGTTTGCCTTTTGGTGTTCAGCTTTCAGAAAAATTCAAAAAGTGGCTTTCCAGGCTGGTCAAGGTGGCCATGTAGTTCTTATAATGGAATCCTTTGTTCAGTTCCTTTCTAAGCATGTTTTTATAATTTTTTTAGGTATAATTTAATTTTTAAATAATAAAAAATGTTGAAGTGAGTTATTAAAAACCTTTTTTTTTTGCAGACTTTTATATAAACAAATTAATCAATATACAGAAAAGAGGTGATATTAATAATTTTTTAGCCGCATAGGATCTGCAGATAACACTAAGAATAAATGCTCCTCCAACTTGAACAAGAGATTTAAAAAAAAAAGCCTATTGACATCTTCTGTTAATTTTGTCTATTGTTCTAGTTCACTGAAAGCTTGAAACCAAAGCTACACTCCTTCATGAGACATTTAATATGAAGATATTCTTTTTTGTCTGCTTCAAAAGTAAAACTAAAATAGTTCCTCCAAGAGATCTTTCAATTTTTTAACACTCTTTTTCTGTGGGCCTTTCTTCTTAATGTAAAGCTGTATTAAAATAATATTCTTGCTAATGTGGAATTCAAGTTGTATTAGAATGAACAGTTTCACTACTTTCTAGACCTTATTCGACTCTTAATTAAACATCATAACCTTGATTTACTGTATAACAAAGTACATACTCCAAAATAAAATTTTCTTTCCAAGAACAGTTGTTTCAGTCTTCTATGCCCTGAAGCACAGGAAGCCACTGAAAAATGAGTGGCTGTTTTAGAAGCCATAGGCCCTAATGAGTGGTGTGCTTTCAGAAGTTTAACAAGTGACTCAGAAGTTTAACAAGCGGTGCCTGCTAAAATTCCTTTCTCATAGCCAGTGATCATCTTTGTATACAAGATGCATATTCTGCACATACCAAGGGATTTTCATTTTTCTATTTAACCTCAGCAGGGAGGGCATGCTGCAGATTAACAAATATACAGTGAGTTGCACTCAGCTAAGGGAATGTGTATATATATATATTTTTTTTAATATGTTTTTATACTGATGGTATTTTTGCAATAATGGCAGCGTGTGACTAAGTGTCTAATTTTAAAGGTTAAAAATCTTGAGTTCCTCAGAGCTCCTGTAAGGAGCCATGGAACTGTGTCAGCTTTTTGAAGGGATTACTTAGCAATGTCCAGAAAACTTCTGGAAGAACAGAAAAATGCATGAAAAAGTAATAGAAGTGTTAGGCAAAATATTTAATCTGTGAAAAATATACCAGTTTGTGACTCTGGCAATGGACTTTTAAAGGACACAGTCAGTTCTCATTGCCTTTAGTTCTTTTTTGCTTCCATTGTCAATTTATGCTGCTCACACTTTTCCTGTGTGCTTTATTCTGTAGTGAAAATGAAGTATTGGGTATATGTTGATGACTTAGTAAGAGCAGAGATTTCACTAGAAATATAATATCTAAAACATTAAATAATCCTAGAGGTTGATTTTTTTTTTTAAGCACAATATGGTGATAGAACAGAATCTTAGGAGTATAATTAGTGATCTCTTGTTCTGAATGGTCTATGGTGGTATGTGTGTATGTGTGTTTAGAGGTTCAAGATTGTCTTTTAAAATATATTTTGTAGCAGCTAGCACATGGGGTTTCCTGCAGTGAGTAAGATAGCATAGGTGGGTGTTTTGGTGTATTGGAAATTTGTACGAGGAGCAGGAAAATTGGATTTTGCAATCACTTGTTCCATTACTGTTTGCATACATTTTTACAAGTGTAAGAAGCAGAGATAAGAGTGGATGTTGTGGTAGTGAGGGAATGAAGAATATTATGGAAATGGGAAGAGTTTGGGCCTTTTAGTAGCCTCTGTCCAGATATTTTTTTCTTACATTGCTCTATTTTAAGATGATGATTTATATAAAAATACAACATGTTAAGAAGTGCTAGATGGAGTCTTCTGAAAGTCCTTCACGATTTGCTCAATATTTTAGTGTGCTGTTTGCTCAGCAATTCCCCCGTATTTTTAATTCACCACCAAATTTTCCTTTAGGCTGGCATGGAAAATATGCATAGGAGTGTTTGTTTTCTACCAGCCCAGAAGGAGCAGTGAGAAGGATACTCACTACTGCTGGTTTCAAGTGTTCATGTTTGAGATAGAGCCTTGCTTCTTTAATAAGTCTTGGTAACCCATGGCTGAGGGAGCAGAGGGATGGGGAAATCTCTCTCTAAGTATTGTCTGAATGTCTTATAAAGCATTTTTCTGAATGTATGTCTGTATATATATGATATATGAAATATGCATATATATGATTCTATAGCTAGCATCCTTGTATTGTCAGTGGTTTCTGGCACAGATAGAAGCCATGCTGCATTCCTGCTTGCCATCTGTCATCCAACCTCATCTTTCATCACTCATTGTTGCTGCACTCCTTTCCCATTTACTTCTCTCCACATCCAGCTTCATATCCTCTCTTCTTCACAACCTCAGCAATCTTGTCCTGACAATTCCTGCTTTTTTTTTTGTGTAGTCCCAGCTCCTCAAAGGACTATCCATGACACACTGAGAAAGCTGTTGTTCTTGAGACTCCCATCCTTCCTCCAGTCACACAACACCTTTGGCTGAGGCAAGCAGCTGTGTGTAGCACCATACACGTTTTAAACAGCACGCTTCCTTCTGTTGTAACTGTAAAAGGAACAGCTGTGTCTTTGTATTCCCGAAAATAGCCCCTTTCCAAACATGCTAAAAAGTATTTTGTTTTTAGTGAAACAAATAAGGAATTAGTAGGACAATCTTTAATGAAGATGAAAGAACCAAACCACTTAGAAATAGCTTTGAAAAGTCATGTCAGGATAAGGTGAGAGTTACTTAGATCCAGTCATTATATTTGGCCAAGCTGTGATCAGAACAGGACCCAAAATGTGTTTCTTTTTCCTGAAAAACCTGTTAGAGTAGCCTGTGACTGGTAACAGACTCATGGACTTTTTACTGCTGGGGTATTGACAGGTAAAGCTCACTGGCTCCAGATTCTCTCAATCACTTTATAGTCCTTGTTATAAAAGACAGATTGGATATTGCTGAATATTCCCATTTTCTAGGATGGTCTGAGCTTTTTAAAATCTGCTCTTATAACTTTGAAGGGGGACTGTTGGTTTTTTTTTTTTTTTTCCTGAATTTCACACAAAATGCCTATTACTAATGTATTTTAAAATAATGTAGTGGAATTAGTCCCAATAGTGTCTGATAGAAAAAAACTGAGAGAGGAAGTAGATCCCTGACACACAACTCTTATGTAGGTCTTACATGCAATGGTCAGTTAGACATGACCTGGGAAGGAGAGATGTCCTTGAAATCTCAAGGTGCACAGTCCTAGACGTGGCATCAGAAGTGACTGCATTCACTTCCCAACAAACCTCCAAAGGAATATAGTTGGGATAAAGAGAGTTATATCTATCAAAATGCTAATTGCACTGAAGAGACTTAATGATGTGTTACTGTGACCCCCTATGCTATTGCTCTAGCAGTCAGGATACTTGTTGGAGTTTTAGGGAGGTCTAAACATCTAGAAGAATATATGCACAGGTGTAAATAATCTAGTTAGAAGTTACAGAGAAAACCAAATTTGTTTTGAAGAGTGCATTTTTTATCTTCCTAATAAATACCTTCCTTTTAACCTTTTCTTTTAAGTGATGACTATCTTTTGTTAAGGTGGAGCAAGACCCCTGATACAATCGTCAGAGTAGGATGTACTGCTTCTCTAAAGCTAGAAAGTCAGTATAACAGTAGGGAATGCTTATTTACAATAAGCTGCAAGAAATAGGGAGTAACCACTGCAAAAGTTTTGAGGAGGCAAATTTAGAGAGAGAATTGTCTCTAGTGGTGCATTTGTTGAGTGCCTTGCTTACAGAAACAGTGATGTCCCTATGTTCTCTGTATTCAAGGAAGTCACTGGAATAATTTAGGCAAGGAAATGTTCTGTAGAAACATTTGTTTAATATTTGCTTCATCAAGACTGACCTAATTCTCTTTGCCTATGAAGGAAACTGTTTTCTTCAGAAGTGGAGATGTTGAAAACAATTATTTCAGCCGTCTCTGCAAAACCCTTATGCTCTGGTTTTTGTTGAATGATGTATTGCCCCATCCATGAATGTTTAGAAATAGCTGACAGTGGCTGAACATGAGCCAATGTGTGCCAGGCGGCCAAGAAGGCCAGGACATCCTGGCCTGTATCAGCAATAGTGTGGCCAGCAGGACCAGGCAGTGATTGTACCCCTGTACTTGCTACAGGTGAGGCCACACCTCGAGTGCTGTGTTTAGTACTGGGTCCCTCACTACAAGAAGGACACTAAGATGCTGGAGCGAGTCCAGATAGAGCTGGTGAAGGATCTGGAGCACAAGTCCTATGAGGAGCAGCTGAGGGAACTGGGGGTGTTTATGTTGGAGTAAAGGAGGCTCAGGGGAGATCTTATTGCTCTCTCCCACTATCTGGAAGGAGTCTGTAGCCAGCTGGAGGTCGGCTTCTTCTGGGTAACAAGCAATGGAGAAGAGGAAGTGGCCTCAAGATGTGTTTGGGACGGTTTAGATTGGATATTAGGAACAATTTCTGCATTGAAATGGTTGTCAAACACTGGAACAGGCTGCCCAGGGAGATGAAATGGTGGAGTCATCATCCCTAGAGGTATTGAAAAGGTATGTGATAGATGTGGGGTGGAGGGACATGGTTTAGTGGTGGACTTGGCAATGCTGTGTTTTGGCTGGAATAGGTTAATGGTTGGCCTTGAGGATCTTAAAGGTGTTTTTCAATCTAAAATGATTCTATGATTCTAAGAGAAGTGTTTCATAGCTTTTTACTAAAACTTTCCAAAGAAATCCTCTCAAACACAGTGAGTGATCTTTTGTATTAGTTTAACTTATAGGAATTCACAAATGGCTAAAAATACATGCAATTAAATGTCAGTTATTTTCAGATGAAGATGTTCCTGAGTTTTAAATTAAAATATCACTGTGCTACAGCTAAATTTTTTATGATTTAGGAATGGATTGCAGACAGAGCGGAAGGGCTGAGCTTTTCTTTCCTATGCACTTACTAACTTACATTATATGGAGACCCTGGAGTCTTTCACTTTAATGAAAATTGGTAGAGACTGGAATCACTCAAACTATCCTAGAATGTGGTGTTGTGGAAGGAAAGAAAGACAGTATAGCAATAAGAGGTGATATTTATTTAGGCTTTAAAAAAAAATTCTATTAAATTTCATTTATTAGCTGTATTTTCTGTCTCTGAAAAATCGAATCCTGAATAAATAGTGGAAGTTTACCTTGTAATATATCATGACAGATATGAAAAGCGTTGTGTATTAAGTGTGGTACTCTCTGTAGGGACTCATTGTGATATCCTTTCCCCACTGAAGTCAGTAGGCACTCTCCTTGCTGCTTTCAGTGCAGTTGAGGTGTTTCTGAAAGAGAGATGAAATGTTGAATTTATTGAACGCCTCTGTGATACTGTGGTGGTAAAATGGTATCTACTGGTGATGTGGAATCTACCCATGTGCTGTAGCTTTGATGCAGCCACCAGCATGCTGAAATGCAGGGGTTTGCAAACACATAGGGGTGCCTGTCCTTTCCTTGCCTTTGTTTTTTCAAGAACTCGGTGCCAGTGCTGACTCAGCAGGCCAGGTACTTGTGAAATCAGATTTATGTTGGTGCCTGAAGAAAACCAAAACCTTTTGAATGTTTGCCTTCCTGTGTTGCCTAGTGCATGTAGACTAAAAAGAGTAAGACACCCCCTTAGTCAATACTGCTGTGTGTGTGTGCTGATTGCTGTTTTTTGGGATGCAGTCCCAAAGTGGAAAAGAGGAAAATTTGGATATACAACGACAAAAAAAAGTTTACTTTTAAATTGTGCTTAATCAGAAAATTCTCACTCATTTTCTCCTCTGAGAAAAGCCCCACAACCAAAGTCAAAGAACAAAAATCCCAAATCATTCTGTGTATTAAAATTTTTTATTTGATTATGGAGTGGATCATACCCAGTCAGGTTCCTAAGCATATGTTTTAACTAGTGAGCTGTGAAGTCAGTTTAGTAATTTCAAATACACTGAGTTAGTAAGTACAATATTTTTTATATCAGCTGCATCAACTGTGGGAGGGAATATATCCAAATACTCTGGATCCTGATGGCTAAGGATCTTGCATGAATATAAATTTGAATCCTAAAACCTGGTTTTGATGCAAAGTGTTATCATGCCACAGGTGAGGATCTTGACCACTCCTTACTGGCACTTTCTGCAGTCTTTCTGTGATATGTTTAAGTGTGTTTTATATAATGTGTACATATATATATATATGTGTGTGTGTGCTTCCACCAGTGTATTTGTTGTAAATCAGTTCAGAAATTTCAGTGTACGAAAGTAGGTCATTGGATGAGATTCTGTGATGTGCAGGAAAGAATTTGCATATAAAAGGGAAGAGAATTATTAAAGCTTTACGTCAGCATGGTACCTGTGCAGTTCTGGGCTGATTCAGACATTGCAGTCAACTCTGCAGGTGTGACACTGATAGTCAGAAGTATAAAATACAGCTGTCACCATCCCGAGTCTTCTTCAGTGCCATGCCTTGAGAATTTCACCTCTTACCATGGGAGCTCAGTGTTGGAAATGAAATACCAGTAGTTCAAAATGTGCAAAATTCAATCCTCTGCCCACAGTTCCCTGTCTGTACTCCTTGGAGAAATGCTTCTCTTTGTGAGACCGTGCCTTTACATTCATGAAGCCCCATAATGTGTCACACAGTGGTGGAGACTGCTATTTTGATTCCCTAGTGGCCAAACAATCCTAACAAATGTGCTTGGTCGTTCTTATTTATTAATTTCCTTAATTTTCAGCTGTATCTTCTTACAGTATATTGAGAAAAGGAAAGGACAAACTTCTTGCAGGAAATGAGAAGAAATACAGTGATCCAAAGATGTGTGAGTGAAGCATAATGGGTGGGTGTGTCTGCTCTTTCCAAAATAGTTGTCTCAAACATAGCCATTTGCAGAGACTGTGCTCCCAAGTGCTTTCCCTCTCAAGTGCCATAAGACCTATGCAAGCAGAGCTCTGGAGATGTGGTAATGAGAATGCCCTGATCAAGCATTTGGACCCCATGTGCCTCCTGGGGCACCTTCCAGCTGTGCATGAACCTGTGCCTGCCGATCTGCTCTTTTCAGGCTTTCAGACTTTTGTTGTGAATATGGCCTTGGACCTCCAGAGGCCTCATAGACACCTTAAATGAGAGCAAGGCACAAATCTGAGCAAGGTAGGGACTCATCTTTAACAGGTTTTGGCTTCTGAATGCTTTGAGATCTTGGATGAAAGAGGCTAACGATGTGTGAAGTATTGCAACCAGGGATCAGATAATGGTTTCTTCATGTGCAATTTTGTTAATTCCTTTTTTTTCATGTAAGGTAAATTGCTCCACGTGCCTTCAAGCAATTTTGATTTAATGCAAGTACGTTAAAAAATCAAGTAATGACTTTGACTGACTGAAGAACTAATAAACTCCAGCCACCACTGCCCATCATCTAGCTTCAGAATGATGAGCCTGTAGCCTTCTCTCCATTTCTGCTTGCACCACAGCTCCCTTGGGATATGAACCCTCAGAGTATAATGACAGTGCTTGTGTTTGCACATCCGAGGGCCACAGCTCACATAGTGGTAGGCAAAAGTGTTGCATTATTTAGTTTTGGTTTTATTTGCAATTTCATGCAAGCAGAAATGAATCAGAGGAGAGTTTCTAATAATTTAGTAGGAAGTAAAAAAAGCACTCAATGTTTTTCATTGTATCAAGGCTTTAGTGACATTGACCCAATAATTACAAAACTTGGAAAGGATTTAGGAGAGTTGAATGATTTGACCTTTTCAAGAGAAGATTTCAATGCCTTAGGAATTGCATCTGTGTTATTTTCTTCCCAAATTTGAGCTTGTTTTATCCAGTAACATACATATCTACGTAATTACACATCTTCCCACTCGGCCACATGCATGCATTCACACGCACAGTCATATATTTTATACTTAGGTCTGTCATTTAAGTGTGTTAAAGATTCTTTTAATAAACTCATCTCAGTCATTCAGAGCAACAGTTTTATTTCAACCGTAGAATGATCAAATGGTTTAAGTTGGAAGGACCCTTAAAGATCACCTCATTCCAAAAGCCCTGCCATAGGCAGGGACACTTTCCACTAGATCACCTTACTCAAAGTCCCATCCAACCTGGCTGTGAACACATCCAGGGATGGGACATCCAAAACTACTCTGGGCAGCATGTGCCAGTGCCTCACAAACCTCACAGTAAAGAATTTCTTCCCAACATCTAATCTAAACCTACTCTCAGTTTGAAGCCATTCTCTTCTGTCCTGTCACTACATGCTTGCGAAAAGTCCCTCTCCAGATTTCTTGCAGGCTCCCTTTAGACACTGGAAGGCCAGGCTGAAAAATCCCATTTCTCTCATAGTCTTTCCACATAGGAGAGGTCTCCATCCCTCTAATTTACTTGGTGGCCCTCCTCTGGAACTGCTTCAACAGATTTGCGTCCTTCCTGTCCTGAGGACAGCAGTGGATGCAGCACTGCAGGTGAGGTGTCAGTGCAGAGCAGAGGGGCAGGATCCCCTCCCTGGCCCTGCTGGCCACACTGCTTTGGATGCAGCCCAGGACACAATTTGCTTTCTGTGCTGCAAGCACACATTGCTGGGTCAGGGCAGCCTCTCCTCCAGCAGCACCCCCAAGTCCTTCTCAGCAGATCTGCCCTAGGTCTGTTCACCCCCCAGACTGGATTGGTACCAGGGATTGCCCTGACCCAGGTGCAGCACCTCGCTCTTGGTCTTGTTGAACCACATGAGATTCCCACAGGCCCAGTTCTTGAGCTTGTCCAGGTCTCTCTGGATGCCAATCTGATCCTTCAGGCATGTCAACTGCACCATTCAGCTTGGTGTCATCTGCAAATGTGCTGAGGGTGCTCTTGATCCCATTGTTTCTGTCATTAATGAAGACATTAAATAACTCTGGCCCCAATACAGACACCTGATGGACACCACTTGTCACCAGTGTCCATCAGGATAGTCATCCATTGACCACAAGCCTCTGGATTTATCATCCAATCAATTCTTCATCCACCTAACCAATTTGGAGAGAAGGATGTTGTGGGGACCCATGTCAAAGACTTTCCAGAAATCCAGATAAATGGCATCTGTGGTCCTTCCCTTGTCCAGTGGTGCAGTCACTCCATTGTAGAAGGACACTGGATTGGTCAGGCAGGCCTTGTCCTTGGTGAAGCTGCGCTGGCTGTCCCAAATCACCTCCCTGCCCTCCAGGTGCCTAAGCACAGCTTCTAGGAGAATCTGCTCCATGACCTTTCCAGGCACAGAGGGGAGGCTGACAGGTCAGTAGTTCCCAGGGTCTGTCTTTCAAAAGTGGATACAGTGTTTTCCTTTTCCAGTCACCTGGGACTTCATCTGACTGCCATGACCTTTCAAATATCACAGAGAGTGGCGTGGCAGCTACGTCACACAATTCTCTCAGGACTCTGGGATGCTCTAATTGTGTCCCATAGACTTCTGTGTATGTTCAGGTTCCTCAGGGGATTGTGAACCTGATCTTTATTTTCAGTGGGAAGCGCTTTGTTCCTCCAGTTCCCATCTTGCAGTCTTCCCCATTGAGAGGCTGCCATTGAATGCTGAGGCAAAAAGCTTGTTGAGCACCTCAGCCTTCTCCTCATCCACTGTTAAGAGTTTTCCAGCATTGTTTATTGGGTGGTACACCTAATTTGACCTTCATTTTCTGGTGAACATCCTGTAGAAGGCCTTCCTGTTATTCTTTGCATCTTTTGCCAACTTCAGTTCCACCTTCATTTTGGCCTTTCACCCCATCCCCACACAACTGAATTTCATCTTTGTACTCCTCACAGGGTACTTGTTCTTGTTTCCATTGCCTGCTTATTTTCTTATTTCCTTTTAGTTTGACCAGCAGATTGAAACCATCTTGTGTTTGTTTTTTTTTTGTTTTGTTTTGTTTTGCTTTGTTTTGTTTCTGAGGATCTCTTTTTGTCTTTTTGGCATAGAAGAAAAATAAATTAATCCCAAAAATTCCATCACTGCTTACTGACAGTTTATGAGCTGCATTTGTGTAATTCCTAGTGTACTTAATGACAGAAGATTAAAAATACCTGAAATGCAGGCATGGAAGGGCACAAAATACAAATGGAAATCAAACTGGCAAACTTGCATAAATTTGGCTGTGTGCATCCAAGTAAAGATTGCAAAACTTCCTATATTTTATATTTCATCAGTGATGTATGCTACAACTTTAAAACCCCCCCCGAAAATAGTGCAGAACATTTCTTAATTTAACCAAATTAATTGATAAAATGAGATAGTAGAATACCATCCAAAAGTTTAAATTTTGGTCTCAAGTGACTTATCCTGTTTATACATTAGATCTGTTCTGTACTGTCATTGCTGCACATAGGCTGGGGTAAATTTGTTGTTTTTACTTGCTAAAACTTTCTGAGAGTTGTGGTTATCTTTTGCATTTCTAAGGGAGAGGTATGAATATGAGCTGAATGTACACTATAACAGGAGACCTTAAAGGTCTAACTTAACTATGTTAAGAGGTTGGCAGCAAGCAAAGCATTTTACACTGTGGAATTTGGAGGCATTTCACAGCAAATGAATTGGATGTTTTTATTTGCTGGCATATTCTCTCCTTGCCCCTCTGAGCTTTGTCTGTGGCTCAGGTCATTACAAACAGTGGCAATAGCAAAGCACATGTGCTGGGTTTGCTGCATTCCTACACGCCCTTGCCAGTGCAGCCTGCTGGAAGATGAGATATTCTGATCATGTAGGAATCATGGTGGCAATTTGACAATTTCTAAATATTATTTTTTGACAAACATTATAAGTGTTATAGAAATATTTTCATGCAATATTAACATTATTGTAACACCAGTATAGAAGCATAAATTACCAGATGAGTCAGAATTATGGCCCTTTTCCTGCTGTGTGTGGGCAGACCCCTGCATCTGTGCTCATTGCAGGTTTGGGACCTAAATGCATTAGATGCGTACTGGAAGAAAATGTGTCTGCAAAGTATTTTAATAGAAGGAATACATTGCTCTTAGTTGTGAAAAATCCTCTAAAAATGGAAATGTTCTTGTGCTTCACTTTAAAAAAGACAAGTATGTTAATAGGGAAACGTCTCTGGAAATTCTTGTAAGATTACTGACAAAACTGGGAAAAAAAAAAAAGTAAAACAGCTGAAATCAATGTCTTGAAAGAAAAAAAAGAGGTGTATTGTCTTACAGAGATTCCAAACAAGATTTTTGTATGTGGACTATAGTGGTAGTCCAGAATTTCTGTAAAGTATATTTTTAGGTAATGTATTAATATCTCACACAGTAAGGTAGTATCATTAACTTTTCATGGAGTTGTGAACTGTAATTTCATTGTCTGCCTCTTCTCAAGGGAACACTGAAAATACTCACTAGTAGGGATCTCTCATCTGACAGCTCTCCTCAGTCAGAAGCTTGCAGATTATTGAGGAGGACATTCTTTTTCTTGGGATCCTGAGATATGTCTTTGTTTTCAAGTACTTCAAAGATACCTGTGGGCAGCACTGCTTTATTTGTTTTTTTCTTTCTCTGTAAAAATAGTATGTTCCATATCTGTCAACTGGTTTGCCTTTGTATACCAAGAAACAGCAGTAAATATTTCAGAAAAGCAAGTAGTTGTGCTTTTGCTCAGAAAAGTGGAAATTACAATAAAAAAGCATCAAAGCCAGGAGGGGCAAATGAGGAGAAGGATTTATTTTCTCACAGTTAAGGATGCTTAAGTGGATGCTGCCTCAGCTTCTAGAGTGAGGACGTTCTGCACAGAAGGATTAGAAATTTCTCCTCCTTGCTGTAAATAAAAAATTTAATGATTATCAACTTCCTCTGAAATGCTTCATGATCATTCTTTCCTCAGACATCACCTTGTGCTATTTCTTCCTCTCATCTCTGTGTCTCTGCAAGTTAAGGAAATAGTGACTTCTCCTTTTCTTCCCCCTTTGCTGCCACCTCCAGGGAAGGTTAAAAATCCATCATCACTGAGAATTCAGCTTTGCCAGGACTGAGGGTCATCTTGAGATTACAGTTTTCAAGTTAATATTCAGAGCAGTTACAAGGACCCCTGCTTCTTCTTTTGTTTCTATTAATCAATTTAGGAGAATTTGATTAGCTCTGGTTGTTTGTGAGAATACAGATCAACCCTCTTTCTCTTTTCAGATTGCTTGAATCTAGGTTGTCCTTTGAGATGCTGAAACCTTCTGACAATGCAGATTTCTTTCCCTTGAACCAATTTTCATCTAGTCAATTGAATTATAATTTCATCTAACTCCTTCCTTTCCTGAAAGAGGAATGTGAGGAATTCAATGTGAGCTTTTTCTTGGCTCTGTAATAACATTCAACTTGAGTATCAGAAAAAAAAGTAGTACTTGGAAAATATTTTGATAGACTTACTAGTGAAGGAATATTGTCAGATCTTCTAGCGACCACATACAGTATAAGAGCAACATATATAATTAACTTGGCACAGGTGGGGGGGAGGATAGGGAAATTGTCTCTGTTACCTCCCTTCTTTGGTTTTTAAATCTCATGCTCTTGTATGATACACTTGGGAAATTACAGACTGTGAGTGGGATTCATATGGCAAAATGTAGACATCTACATCTGAGTTAGTCACCAAGGCTCCCTGTGTGGGGAATGGAGAGAAGCAGGACAGATGAATCACACCCTTGAAGAACCTATTTTTTTTTTACCTCTGTGCTAAGACAAAATGACTCATAGCCTGGAAGTGCCCATTTGGCTAGTAAGGAAGGTTGGGGTAACAGCTGGGATGGGATGGCTGCATTCTGCACCCCAAAACCTAGATGAGATGTCCATGGCACTTTGTGGCTCTGGTGCATACCTGTGTGCTTGCACGTACATGGTTTGTCAGATTGTGTGAGTATTCAGTCCTAAGAAAAAAAACTTGCATAGAAATTCCTTGAAAAACTAAAGACAACTTCTGGTGTGTGAGAACTCAGAAATGAAGAAATGTGTAAACTGAATTAGCATGTTGCTCCTGTATGTACATTTTCTCCGTATGCATCAGCAAATAATTAAAAAAAACTCTAATAGTAAATTTTCAAAACTTTGTCATCACAGTAGTTTAGTAGCTGATGATGCCACTGTTTGTTTAGTCACCTTTGGGAACGGTGTGCCTTCTGCACTTAGGGAGACATGTGTCTGATGCTTTCCAGATGCTGTAGGGAGCTGTGAGCTCTTTGTGCTACACCTAAGGTAGTCTCTTCTCTCTGTGTGTAAAACACATAATATGTCTCCCTCAAATTATCTTTGTCTTCAATCAGCCTGAGGAGTCTGCTGTAAGTGAATATGTGAAGACTTTGCAATCCTGCTTGCAGAAAGGAAATCTGTCTTCCCTTGTTTGCTTTTCAATACATCAACGGCAACAGCATGTGGGGTGTGAGCCAGGGTGGGCTCAGAAACAAGTTGTATTCACAGTGGTGCTGGTGCCACTGAAAATCTGTGTGGAGTCCCCTCAGCTGAAAGCACTGGTGAGAGATAAATGGCCAATGAAACAAGACAAATAATGAGAGCCCAGTAATACAGTATTTACAGTTCCTTTTCAGCTTCAGTTTTGTAATCACACATATGCCTCGCTGACTGACACAAATAAAACTGAGGAACTTCTATTTGAAAGAGAGAATAAACTTGTTTGGCTTACATCTGTAGCTAGGGTATGCCCAGAAAGATGGCTTTTGGTAGAAATTGAGCTTTTGCATGCCCGAACTCTAGGTACCTGGCCTGAGGAACATGATCCAGTGAATAGATTGCAGCACGCCAATTTCCTATGTAGTCAGCACACATAGATACCCTAAAAGGGTCACAAAACACAAGGGTCACAGCTCCTTCTTCTCTGGTGATCAGAGGTGCAATCTGGGATTTACTCAAGATCCAGACCCTGGAGATATGATCTGGGTAGCTGTATAAGTCACAGCTGGTTTTCATGCATGAATGAAGCCATGGTGTATCAGAGGCAACGCATCTGCAGTCTTCTCTGTGAAATCTGCAGATCACCGATCCTAATTCCCAGAAAATCTTTCCCTGCCAAGTCACACTAGGTTTAGAAAGCACATGCTTTGCTGGTCCTTTTGAAACTGGACAGTTTTGAAGCCAGACATACAAGATTTCAGTCAATGATAAGTAGGATGTGGCCTGATTGTGGCCTGACTGTAGTCTTACAGTGACACAGAATGATGGGCAATCACTGGATTCAACACCCTCCTACTTCCAGACAAAGCCAGCATTGCCTTTACCATCTTCTCTCTACCAAAAAAGAAGAAAGCTCTCAGAAAAGACCAGTGGCTGTGCTATGGAACCATTATGAAATCTATGTTTGAAGTACCCAATGTAGCTTTCTGAACCAGAGACAGAGTTCAGTTAAAATGATGCCTCCAACTGGCTTTTTTTCTGGCTAGATCAGTTCAACACCAAGCTGCAGGTTAAATTATTGAAGCTGTGGAGGTAGCTGAGAACTGGCTACAGCCCTGAATTTCTCCCAGCTGCTAGTGTTTTGTCAGCACTGATCAGTGATTTGTGCTCAAGTCATTTGGTCAGAATCATCACCAGTGAGCAGCAGGCTATTTTTGGCTTCTTACCTTACCTTTCAGCCAAAGGCAGGCAGATCCAGAGCAGCAGCCTTCCTTGGGAGCTGCTCTGGACAGCCGTGTGCCAGCTCACAGAACCAAGTGGCGCAAATCAATGTGTCAGCAGCTGCCTGCGAAGGCAGGGCTGGAGTTCTGCCAGTCCCTGGAAAGATGATGTGCCTCTTCCAGGGGAGAACCACTGTGCTGAACCTCAGACAATCAGTGTGGATGCTGCCCGCTCCTATCTCTGCAGGTTTCAGGAAAGGCCTTTTATAAGACAGTATCTTCCTAAATTACTTCCCTCTGTATAGCAGTTGAATTACCTGCTGGTCTTTAAAATCTTTACCTGAAGAAAAAACATGTATATGTATATACACACACACTCACATACATAAGTAAATTAAATTTTTGTTTTGAAAGATACTTCTCAAATAATGATTCCTGGATTTAAAATTCCTCCTTTTATATATTGGTGGGTCATAATTTGAATTATAACTACTTCAGAATACTGATTTTATGGGATAAAAAGGCTTTCAGTAACAGCTTCTCTTATAATTCAGGTATTATGATGGTAGAAATACTTCAGATAACTGATAAAAATATTTCCTCACGATTTTATATGTGTTTGCACTTCAAAGGACCAGCAATGAAAAGATGATCACACATCTGAATCAGAAGGATAATATTTATATCTAAACTGAGTAACCATGTAATTCTGTTGGTGTTTCCCATACTCTGTCTGTCCTCCTCCACTTGCATGCTATAGCCTGATTCAGATTTTCTGTGTGGTGTTTATTACCTGACCTGAAAAGCTCAATCTAAATATTTGGTCTGTTCAGTGATGTTCCCAGTGTACTTCTGGCTGCTGTGTACTTATGGAAGAGGAAAATACACAGGCTGGCCATTCTTGTAGCTCTGTAACTTTTATTTTTTATTGATATTCATAGGATGCTTTTAAAAACTGGTTAAAAATTACATTCTCCAGTATTCAGCTGCAGAGGAGGGCTTGGTATTTTCAGATGTGTTAGGAGTGATGCTTTTTGTAGGCATACATAAAACTAATCAGAACTCTGCAAAAGGATTCCTCTGTCACAAGACCCCCAAATGCTGCCTAGAAGAGATCAGTCATCACATCTGGCCTGGTAATTAGATATTATAAGTTTCAGGCTGAATTTATTTTCCAGATAGTCTATATGTATTATTTATTGTTCAGCACTCCTGCTCTGCGCATTTCATCCTCATGTAGTTGAAGACTATGTAATGTTCTTGCAAGATTTGTTTGAGTGACCAGATGAGCTCCTCAGGTCTGCTTTGCTCAGGCAGGCTTCATTCCCAAGTCATCCTAGTTGCATTTGTGCCCAGCAGAATGTTCCAAGAGGTTTTCCTCTCTCCCTTCTTCCTACAAAAGCAGAAGGAGGTTGGCCAGAGTCATAATATATTCTTAAAATTCAAGAATTGTCAGTGGGTGGCTACCAAGATATGCAACTTACAGACAGATTCATCATCTGAGCTAGGCTGAAATAATCACTGCAGTTGAGGAGGCTCTCAGGGTGGTAGGGAAATTCACTCCTCTTATGCTTTTTTTCTGGTCATTCCACTGTTGCCTTTAATTTCTTTCCATTGGTTTTATACATTTACCTGATACATTTTTTATTGCATTTTTAAAGTCCATAAATCCTTGAATTCTTAAGAACTGATCGAAAGTATATGTTGCTAATTGCTAGTTCTTACTTGTTATTGGTAAGTGAACATAACAAAGTGGGGAGAATCTTTCTGTACCACTTCTACAGCAAAGCATCACAGGCCACTCTTTCCTGCTTTCTCATTACTTAATTTCTTGTCATTATTAGATATACCTTGCATTAATGAGGGATTAGAAAGCCTTTAGGGGAACTTTAATATGTCTATAATATAATATGTACAACATATGAATTTTTAAGGTAACATGTGCAACATTGTCAAAATGCTTTAACAGGAGGTCCAATACAGTTTTGTGGACCATCCTTGACTGCATCTTTCTATAATGTTATTACTAAAACCTGCATTTAAAGCTGGGTATATTGTTAGGCTTTCGCTGGGTTTTGCACAGCATTTCTCAGTACAGATGAGGTTTTGAGAGAACTTTTACAGTGGTAGCATTCTCACATCTCTAGCAGTAATGAGCTATATTTACCATATTCTGGGCCTGCGTTTGTTGTTCACAGCCATGCTGTGATGAACAAACAGACTTGGGCTGTTTGGTTTCACTCTTTCCTCACTCGTTTCCAGGTAATGAACTCATAGCTTGTAATAGATGCTATTCATCTGTAGCTGCCTGACAATACATTCTGTACTACTGAATGTAATCTTATTGTGCTACTCAAGGTCATTTGACTTTGTGTACAGTTCAATCTTTCTCTTAATTATCGTTGCCTTCCGAATTTGAATCACAAGAAAATTTCTTCATCACAATTACACTTATTCTGGAAATACTATTGAGATAAATGATACATACAGGCAATCCCAATCCCAGTTCTGGGAAACTTGATTAGTCATCCTCCTTTTGGCTGTTAGTACCCCTCTCAGACAAATGTTTTCCTACCTTTTATTCAGCTTGGTTGCTGAAGAAACCTTCTTTAGTTTAACCAATGATTTCTCATTTGACTCTGTATCAAATTTCCATCAACTTTGTCTCCCTTTATTTGGAAGGCATGACCTGTATTTTCATAAATTCTTTATTTTCAATTTTCTTACATTTGCCTCCATCGTTGATAGTCATTTCCTTCCAAAGCACGTGGCTGAGGGCTGGCTAAAGTCACATGTACTGTTCAGATTGAAATAAAACATTGGACGCCCAGGCTACTGAGTGCTTTAATCATCCTTCTGCAAACAATTGCAAATTTTGTTCTTCCTCATTATATGAGTGTCCCCTGCCAGACCTGCAGTTATACCTGGAATTTCATGTGCCAGCTCTTTTGACACATGGACCAAAACTGACTCATGCTTTCCTTCTGCTCTGCCATCTGTTGGTGTCCATGCGTTGTGGTGTTCCCTGTACTTGGACAATCTGCTGTCAGGGGCTGTGCTTTTGTGACAGCACACCTAGAGCACCAACATCCAGGGCATCCTCAGCTCTGCCTAAAATTGTCAGATTTTGACTTTTTTTTGGTTTTTGGCTTCTGTTTGGGGAAGCTTTTGCTTCCCTTAGTAGCTCTTTTGTAAAGCTGGTAGAAGTTTGTCCTGTATGTTTGATGTCATCTGTCTTCAGAGACCGATGTATAGAGTTGTGTTCTTTCTATTTTCAAGAACTCATTATCACTGAGCTCCACAAACAGAGGAGGGAGATAACCTTTAATATCCACAAGCTTCATGGTCTTTACCTAAGAAAGATTGTTCTGGATAAAAGAAAACCCACTTGTTCCAGGGGCAGTAAGAAAAGGTTAATAAATAAATTATTTTGAAGAAGCTTTTTTCAATGTTCTCTGAAACACATGAGTTCACTGGGCAACAAATGAGACTCAAACAAAATCTGAATGCTTTTGAAAGTGCAGAGTCAGCCAGGAGGTTTGTCCTGTAGTCATAGAGAGTCGCTACCCAGGAAGTTCCCATAGTCATTTTGCAAACCTGTTCTTGAGAATATGCCAGTCTCTGCCAACTGAGACTGTTTTTTAGCTCTTTGATGCTGAATTCTGTGCAGCCAATAGCACCTCTCTCAGTATAGAAAATCTGGTAAGTGGGAGTTAGGTGTAAGGACAAAATGTGTGTTTACTTAAAATTAGAAGATACATAGTGTTAAAAAGTTTTGTAACGTGTTAACCTAACTGTACATCTCTTTATCAGATATGTGTTTGAAAGTCCTGCACCATACTAGTATGTCATTAATCAGTGAGATGAAAAACACAAGTTTAGAATTTAAAATAAGTTAAAGAGGGACATAAGTCAGTATTAATCATCCTTTACTCTTTTAAAGTGTAACTCTCATTTACCTATAATGCAATTCAGTATCATGCTGACATTGTACATTTCCTGTTTTTGCTGTTTACCATTAGGTGTTTGAAATAGGATGTTAGTGTTTGTTCCCAGTTGAAACATGCCTCTGATTTTAGAATGGTAGGTTTAATTTTCATGTGGCTCACTTCAGCACATAGTTGAAGTATCTGTTCAAGATAATTGGTTTTAATGTTTCCTACAGTTCTTTAACACTTTAGACCCCTAGACCAGAATATCATAGGTGTTCACAAATATTGAAAAAAGTGTGCCTATTAAGGGTGGTGGACTCGATTTTAAACACAGTCATTGAACTAAGACAGTTCTTGGGTGAAACACCTTAGAGGATTTTCAAGGTTGTCACTGTTTGAAAACCTGTTCCTTTTTTAAAGGAAACAGTTTTTGAATACCTTGATTCCTTAGTTACATTAAAAAAAAAGTGTCATAAATAAGCCTATCTGTTTTTTACTTGTAATTCAAACAACAGTAAAATCAAAATATTGACTAACACTGCAGTAACAAATTTGCTGTCATTTAATCTGCTAATTAGTATGCACTTATTGAGTCTGAAGTATAGCTGGGGAATTCTTCTTAAGCGATTGGGATGCTCCTATTTTATTTACCTTTTGGTATTAAAAACACTATATTCTTTTTCATAATCAAGTAAAGAGGCAAAAATTGATCTGCCTTTCTGTTTTGCTTTTGTACTTACAAAAGCATACCCTGCCCATTAAACCATACAAGTAAACCTCGACTATATGTAGACTGGCATCTCAGCATCACATGCATGCTGGCTCTGGCTGTTGTCAGTAATCCTGAGTTTTAGAACTCTGGAGTTGTGAAGTGACTTACAGGAGTGAAAAATAAGGAATTGGCTCAATCACATTGAACTGCAGCTGCGTCCCTGTTCCGTCTTTGGTCTCCTGTTGTTCATTGCGGTGTCCTGTGCGGAGGATGGTGCTGCCTGTGAGATGTCTGTAGATGTGGCACACAGGGTCATGGTTAAGTGGTGGACTTGGCAGAGCTGGCTTAGTGGTTGGATTTGATGACCTCTTGGAGGTCTTTTCCAGACCAAATGATTCTATGATCCTCTGAGACCTCCCTTGCTTTGTAAGAAGCATAAACCTCTGGTGAACTTCATGGTTGTGATGTTCTGGGTGTGGGTCTGAAGCCTTGAAGAAACGATCTGAAAAATTCAAAAGTCCGAAGGGCTTTGAATTTCCTACTGGAAACAACAATTGAACTGGTTGATAAGGGCCAGTTTCTGTGCACTGACTCATGTTTAGCAAGTGTTAGAAGCTGGTCTGAAATGAAATTTTATTCTTTGTTTTGATTTACTGTGCAGCAGCAGAATGCTTTTGACTTGAAAATGATGTATAAAAACCCCTATGGCCACCAGGTTATTTACAAATAAGTAATGTAAGTATGTGTTAAAATATAGTAACTTAGTTCTTAAGTGAGCTTCCTTGTTTGTCCCCTCTTCATTTCAGCCCAATTAAAAAAGAAAACAACCCCCCTGAAAAAGGAAACTTAATTTCTTTGTTAGCAACAATAAAAACGCATAATTGTATTGACAGATCTTTTTCTGGCTGCATATTTGATAAAACTTAGGAAATCATGAATCTCTAGAGACTCTGTCAGGTGACAGGCTAATGGCCATGACTTTAAACCCACTCAGAAGGGTAGTAAGTCAGCCCATGCAGCAGAAAAAGGGGAGTGTGAGCTTAGTTTATGTGGTAATGAATAATCTTGAATTTAAAATTATTGCTAAATAATAATTTAAAAGCACTTTGATGTGTTCGTTTGCAGAATCTGTTTCTACAGAACATTGAGTTATATTAATAGATTGTGAATGTAATTCATTACCAGTGCATTTAGTATTGATGGGTTATCTTACAAGTCACTGAACCAAACCATGTAAATTACTTACTTATTTCTAATCAGTCTAGGAAAAAAGAAAAAAATTGATACTATTTTCTGTAGATTTTTCTTCACTTTTTCTCCACACCTGCAATTGTGTTAAATTGAGCAAAAGAATATTTAAACCTTAAGCATGTGTTACATGACTTTCCTGCTTGCCATGCTGACCAAGCTTCATCTGATTTCAGTGAGACTTTGATCACACATACTGTAAGAAGACCCTCCCTCAAATTTCATACACTATCTTATCTAACTCTTACTTGAGAATAGTTTGCCTGAAACAGAGACTCTTAATTACAAAACTGCACTCTGCAGAACCATGTGTAAAATTACTTATAGAGAGTCACTTGACATTTCGTCAACAAATGCAAAAAAATCTACTAAATCAATGATAGTGTCAAATACCAGAGCTTTTTACTAAAACTAGTCTTCTTTAAGGAAATACTTTGAAGTGATTACTCATGCCTGATTAATCTCACTAATTGGTAGTGATTTGATGGTTTTTTCACATAATAATACTTTAAGCCTAGATATCATATTGTTGTAGTGAATTCAATGATATAAACATTAAAACCAAAATACAGATAGACTCTTATAATGTAATTTATGCTGGCCATTTTTAAAGAAAGCAATTGAAAAGTAAAAAGCATGTCAGGAAACTGCACTCAGTTTTGATGTACCATAGTTATCACAGAAATATTAATGACTTATCTCTAATGAAAGGAAATAAGGTTTTTACCTACCACTGTGTCTGAAATTATTAGGTTTCAGAAGCAGTGTGACAGTTCTGAAGTAAGCTTTTATGCTGTAATATAATTTGAAATTTAAAATTTAGTTTTACTCTGCTCTCGCCATCTATTCCTCAGGATGTAAAACTGAATATCTTGACTGGTTTAGGTAAAATCATGGTGTTCTGACATTTTTTTTTAAGTGCACAAAATATAACCAAGATAGAACTTGAACTCATAATTTGAATTACTTAAGTTTTGATGTGAAGACAGTATTGCCCACAGAATGCTGCCTGTATTGCAAATGCAGAATTTGTGGCTGCTATTAGCTTTTAGGATAACTATGCTTTTAAAGTCAGTATTGGCACCTGAGGTACAGAGTGTAGGGTGGCATTTACAGGTGAAGGATTATCTATGTATCAGTTTTCCACT
Source organism: Petroica traversi (assembly GCA_025920805.1). NCBI lineage: Eukaryota > Metazoa > Chordata > Aves > Passeriformes > Petroicidae > Petroica > Petroica traversi. The sequence goes on along the minus strand of JAHLSL010000046.1, from coordinate 8,193,449 downwards.
TGGAATACGGAAAAAGTTACATTCTTTCCTGTTTCAAAGGCATTTCTTCACTGACTAATTGCTCAGTTCCCTGAGAACTAGAAAAAGAGTGAAACATCTTCAACATATTTTCATTGCTATTTAAAACCAAATTAAATTTTCACAGCATTGATAAACATTTTACTTTTGCTTTCCATGCAGCTTTACTTATAGGATTCTCTGTGCAGACTGTGTATTTTAAAAAAACAAAACAACCTACAAATGTTTGATACAGATATTTAATGTGAATTTATGAAAATTGTGCGCACTTCAGCCCTGCCTTACAGATTTATATTCCTCCAGTGAGGAAGCAGAAGTATATAATGCATTCTAATCATTCATATAACACAAATTTAAGATAATTTGTGTTTTGAAAGCTTTGTTTGAAGTGAAAATTACTTGCACATCTTTTAATGTGACTAATTTTCAATAACAAAGGCTCTTAAAAGAGAGTTTTGATATTTTGGTAAGATTTTGTAATGAGCAAAAATGAAGGAATACATTCAAGCCTGTGTAGAGAGTTTTTCAGGTATGTCAATTATAATCTTTGTTTTTTAGCATCACCAAGTACTAGCTCTTAAAGCTTGTCTTATGATTCTTCAGTAGTGATTTGAGTGCTCGGTTAATACTTTTTAGGTATGAGGCCATTTTAAAAGGCTCTTTCTGTTAAATGAATAAGTCCACATAAATAATAGATCTGCCGTTAAGGCAGAGGCAGAGTTCAGTTACTTCTGCAGCTGTAGGTTGGTATTATATCCAGTTTTAAACCACCCACATTTCCACAGCATCCACCCAGTCATGCGTTAAGTGGCATGATTAACATCTGTCGTGTGTGCTTCACTGTCAGCCTTAGAAAGCTGGCTACGTAGGATAACGATTTATTTCAGTAGAGTTAATTTTAATTGCATTTCTTTATGCCCGAATTAGGAAAGGCAGACCTGGAGATGTGTCCTTGAAGCAGAAGGCAATGATGGTGTATGTACCTAGTAAAACTTAAAATCCTCATTTCAGCTGATCCATGAGAAACTTGGCTCGTGCCAAGTGGGGTTTTCCTTTTGAAGTGTAATGTTTCTTGTCATCTCCAGAAAGCTCCATGGTTCAAAATGGTGGCCATTAATGGCATTAATGGTGGTTGTTGTTCACCATTTCCAGCCGTGGAATTTTCTGGAGATCCTGGACCTTAAAGACCCCGGAGATGAGGTGTGGGTGAGAGGATGACACAGGTGATGACTGCGTAGCTGCTTCAATAGTTCAGTTTCCTGCCTAAACTTCGACTCTGTACTTAAAAATATCTGATGCTGGCATCTCTAAATTTCAGTTCCAAGTGGTGGGAAATTCACAAGATCAGTTGTTTTTTTTCTCAAATGTTGCCATCTTGGCCTGAACTCAAATGACAGCAGCTGTTCTCATGAGATTTCAGTTTCAGCCAACTGAAAAAACAGCCTTTTCCTTTTCAGATCTAACCAGCTAGTGATGGTGGCAGTGACTTCTCTTCACAATGTTAAGAATCCATACATCCCCTCCCAACATGCCACATACACATGAATAATAAAATGGAGGTGGACTCCAGTGTGCTATGTATTTATCATTTTTTCTGAATGGAGTTGTGTATTTTGTATGTGGAAAACATGGCCCATTCCTCCAGTGTTCGGCATTTACATTTAGTATGCAAAATATTCACTAAGGATTTATGTGTAAAGATCTGTAAAAGAAAATCTCTCCTCTAGGGAGGCACTGACTGGGAATGACTTCCACTTTCAGTCACACATGATGGCATTGAAATACCAACTCCTCCTGATTGATCTCTGCCAGTGTTCATTTGCCCTTCTTCCTCTCCAGCTTTCAGCAGCATATGGAGCATCAACAGACTCGTGGGCAGCTTGGCGTGACCTGAAAAAATCAGAAAGCAGAACTGGTTTTAAAAATAGGGTGCAGAAGCTGAAGGCAACTCGTGCTTCTGTCTCACAGGAACAGAAGGAGTGGCGGAGGTCAAAGAGGACTTGGTGTGTGTGTTGAGAGGATTAGGACCACATAAGAAGGGAATAAATAGGGCTGTACTTCTCCTCCCCTCTCTTACACATGGGCATGTTCACTGAGTGTGCCGTGGGACTGTGACTTCTGCAGTGTCTGAAGGAAGTGGGAAAGGTGCTCCTTTCCCCAGGGTGCCAGCGCTGCATCCACAGTCTCCAGCCTTCTAACTGATGGGCTTTCTGTCCCTGGCTGCTCTGCTGGGGTATCTTGTTACCAGGCACCTTTTTCCTTACCACCATCCAGGCTGGGCACCCTGAGATCTCAGTGGCTACCTAGGGGAATGTCCTGAATGTGTGTCTGTTCCAAGACAGAAAATTATGGTTTCAAATAATGCAGATTTTGTTAATACTGTAGGAAAGGGGGAAACTATTGAGAATTTATCATACTTGTGAATAACCACTTACATGAGAGTTTGGCTTTTTCTTGGTCTTTCTCCCACTTGAACTCATAGAACTCCTGATGGTCAGCCTGAGAGCTTCTTCTTCTGTTGCTGAAAGTCTAAAACTTTCTGTCTAAGAGCTTATTTAATCCAGGGATGTGGAATTCCCAGACAGATTGATAGGAGGTTAAATTCGTGATTGTGGGCTGAAAAACTGAGTGACACATTTGAAACTTGATCTTAGATGTGAAGTGTCAAAGGGAAAATGTCTTTCCAGGCTGGTGCAATGCTGTTCTTACTTAAACCTTGTGGAGCTGAGAGGAGTTAGCTGATCACTGTTACACCTGTAAAGATCAAGCTCTCTGGTGTGTATACAGCAGTCCTCTGGCCATTCAGACACCACAAAAGAAGAAAATCTGCCCCCAAAATTCTTAGTACATTGTCTATGCCACATCCAAATTCATACCTGTGCTATGGGCTCACTTAGAAACCATCGATGGGTTTCAACTTAACAAATATAAGTGCATGCCTGTAGCTGAAATCTCCATGCAAGTTGGTAGTCTGAAATTCTCCGTAGTTGTCACTGGAAAGGAATGGATACTTGTTAGGGTAGATTCATCTCATCCTAAGGTCCATGTTTTTCTATGCCTACTACATAAGAAACTACAAAAGAAACCTTGAGTGATTAACTCAGCTAGTGATACCATTTCTTTGGTAGGTGTGTGAAGACAGGCAAGTTGAATCTCACTGCTTGTGGCATTGAGGCAACATGGAGCTGCTTGCCAGTAGCTATGTGTCAGAGCTAAATCCTCTTTCTCAGGATCAGGAAATTGGAAGCAGTTCCTGGATGCCTGTCCTGTGCATCAGAGAGTTACAGCACAGGGGGATATCTTGCTCCAAAATCTGTGTTAATGAACACTTAGAGAAAACATAAAAATAACCCTGAGGGGAACATTTGCATTTGCAGTCAGGAATGTGGATACGGAGCTGGCAAAGACTGCCTGGACTTGGATGTGGTGTTATAAGAAAAAGAAACCTGAACTGTCAATAAATGTTTAAGGTAACAGGTCTGGGTCTAGGAACTTATAAGATTCTCCAATATCCTACTGAGTGGCCTTAAAAATATTTGTTCTTCTTGTCATATCTCTATTTCAAAGGAAATGTAATGTGGACAAGGCGTTGATTTCTTGCAAAACCCTTTGTCTTGGTTTAAGACAATTTACAGGGTGGAGCCTCAGAAACAAGCTGCCTCCCCTTTGGTTTTAATTACTACCCTTTCACCAGTAAGGAGGGATGAATGTGAGAAGATGTAAGTGGAACAATAATGGTTTACTAAAACCTGAAATAACATCAGGCAAAATAACAGTAATAATCACTAGATACAAAGGTGCTGATTCCAATGGATTGCCCGGGGAACAAAGAGAAACAATATATGGAAAGATATGGAATACAAACACATTTTTTCAGTTACTCTTTTTCAGGCCAAATGAGGAAGTTCTGTGCAAGTGCTGAAGGGTTTCTCCAGGTACTTGAGAAGGACAGAGTCCCAAAAAAGTACTGTGGAATTGCCGTTTAATTTTCTTCAATGGGTATTAATAGAAGATAACATTAGAAATATTATATGAATAGATGCAATTACTTAACCAAAGATGAGAAAAAAAGTTACAGGTAGAGTATACCAAATGTAGCTCTAATTGTGCTGGAAATTCGATGACTTAAAGTAGTAAAAATAATCCATGTTTTTAATATGCAGAGGTCAGGAAGCAAACTTTATCAGAAACAGAAAACAGACTTGCTCATCTTCCATAGGAAAAGATGATTTTATAAAATCAACAGATATCTTCATCCACATAAAACTAAATAAACCATAGTGGTAATAATACACAAGTGCTTTCTAATGAAGGTTTTCCTATTAGTGATAAAATAAAATAAACAAATGTTCTTTTGGAAATGTATCAGTGTTCATGCTTGATTTCTTATCTGACAGAGAACAATAAACCTTCCTTGATTATGTGATTTTATGTGATCTTTGATTGTAGTGACTATGGTAAGGTGTTTTCCATTTGGCATATATGAATTCTGCTTGTGATTTAATTTATACAGTTCTTCTACATTTTATGTTTTTTCTTTTTTTTTTTAACCTATACAAGAACATCATGCTTTCAGTATTGGTGTCTAAACACTCCCGGTCTACGTCATATAGACATAGTGTTTTACCTTCTTTGTTGCTATTAATTCAGTTCACGGGGTATAAGAATGAACTGCCCAAGTTTTTTTGAGGACACCAGGTTGTGTTGCCTTGCCCAGAGACAGAAGGATGGATGTTTACTGTGAGAATCTTTCTGGAGCTTGGGAGGAGTGGATTTGGGTGATTGCAGTGACTCCCAGCATGAGCTGATGTAAAGCAGCACTGGTGTTTTTTCATTGAGGGAGACCAGGAGCAGTCAGATGATCCACAATGATGTCTGGAGGCAGAAATGAATGTAACCAGTAGATGCTAAAGTAAACTGCTGCAATGAGGTCTGCAAAAAAGTATGTGGTGTCTGCAGCCATTGTCTGAGGAAGTGAATTACCTAAGAGAGTCCTGAGCAGAATGTGAGAGGCAGGGCTTGTGTTCAGCTGACATGTGCTGTTATTAAAAATGGCAATGTCAAGGATGCCACTCAAGTGCACCACAGTTGCCTGGAATGCAGTTACATTTTTGACTTTTGAAACATTGAATTGTGAATGGTTTTCAACAAATCAGATGGAACATGCGGAAAAAAACAGTTCAATAGTCCAATAAGAAATTTTGTTAGCATATGCTTTTCTAAGAGCAATTTTATTGTCACATTGATTTTGAGTTCTCTTTAACAACAATGAAAATAAACCAATGGGATTTCTAAAATTCACATAGCACTTTTTTGATATTCTAAAATAAATACACTTTTTTTGCAATATAATTATTCAAAGGTTTTGTGCCTGATTTATATATTAAAATATTTAGGATTGCATTTACATTTTTTAAAGCGTGTGCTACCTAGTGTGTCCAACCACACAGGTACAGCAGTTTAGGCTGCATCAGGCTAATGCTGATGTGACTCCACATGTACAATATCTGTTACCCAAGTCTGTATTTTTCCTTCTGCCTAGAAAAATGAAATCCAACACATGTAGCTGAAGTGGTTAAAAACATTATTCCTCAGAGCTGTTCACTGCTAGCAGAAGGTCACAGTCAGCTGCTGAGCTGCCTTAGTGGGCTGGGTTTGCTGTCATCTACTTCTGTGCAAAGTCAGCTGGGTTAGCTTGGGCCTTGGCTATTGGTGCTTGTGGTTGTTCAGTCTCTCATGGAAAACAACTGTAGGAACTTGCTCCTACACTGTTACAGCTGTTTTGGAATTACTGCCAACTCTGTAGGGCTCTGCTACAATGCTGTGTGCAGACCAAGGCTTTTTAAAAAATGTCAGAAGTACTACAAGCCATCTTAACAATGGTGAGGAGTGTTTTAGAACTATTTTTGCCATAATTGTATATTGGGAAGAGAGACAGTTCCTTGCAAAAACAGGGCTTCCTAATAATGAATTTGTAAGAATAAAATTTGTAAAGTGTATTTGACAGTATTTAGCAGCTGCAGAATTTTGTCATTTGTTCTGTGATTTCATGCTGTCAAATCTGACAACATGAACTGGTGCCAATCTTTGCTTTGAAAGACAATTTCCTTTTTATAAAAATTCTAATTATTAAAGCTAAATTTGGATTTTATTAAAAGGGAGTTGTTAGTCTTTTATATTTGTCAAATAGCTTTCAAAAACTAAGTTGGTTCTACCTTTGACAATTAGTCAAAACGATATTTTCTGAAAACCATAGATTATGGGTTTTTCCACCTTCTTCTACCAATGGATGAAGTTGGTGTCAGTGGCAAGGAAGGCACTGGTATTTTTGATATACATAAAAACCTGGTTATCAATTGTGTAGAAGTCCTCATTAACCAGTTTTAGACATGCTTAGTTGGGCATACTTAGACCTCATTTAACTAAAGACACTATTGAGCACCCACTTCATGTGAAGGAGAGGGGCTTCAACCTGTGATGCTGCCATAATTTGGGTCCTAAAGATATACAATCCTTTTCTCCTTAAAATGACAGTGCTTTTAATATACTTCTTGATTGAATTTTCAGGTACCGTAGGTAAAATTCTGAATTAATGCAGATTAGCAGCTGCTACTGTAACCTATGCTCTAGACACGGGCTGGCTCAGCTCAGATGCTACTGGCCTTCTGAACTGCTTACCTGAAAATAATGCATGTGACAGTCTATGGTTCCATTAACTAGCAGCAAGCTAGTCTCCTGACCTCTTTCCCTGGAATACAGCAGGCTTCTGGATGCAGAACTGATGTAAGTGTGCAGCTGGCTGGTAATGAGAGATTTGAGCCCTTTTTCCTCCTATCCCCACATGAACATAGCACAGAGACTATAGTGAGAGTTATGGTAAGTGCATTCCCGACCTTGCAGGAAACTTTGGTGTTCTGGGGCGTCTTGACTATGTTGTCATAAGTATAAGCAATAGAGGTGGGACCACTGAAGAAGTACTAATGAAACATGAATTTTCTGATGACCATCTGATGATACAGCCTGTTCAGTTTCTGAAACAATATTCCTGAATGAACACTTTTGAACTCACTGTATTATACTGCTGTAGTTCTAGCCTGATTCTCTGAAAAATAATGAAGCATATACATTAAAGAGAAAATCTTAGCACGGTGCAAAATATTGTAGAACACATACCTAAAAGGCACCCAGTGCACACAGACTCATAGAATAGTTAAGATTGGAAGGAACCTCTGGAAATCATCTAGACCAGTTCCTGTGGTCAATAGGATCAGTTGAAGCAGATTGCTCAGGGCCATGTTCAGTCAGATTTTGAGTATCTCCAAGCATGGAGGCTCCACAACCTCTGCAGGAAACCTGTGTTCAATCAACCTCTTGATTAAAAAAGCAAGCTCTTTCTTATGTTTAAAAGGAATATTGCAGTTTGTGACATTTGGCCCTTGTCGATTCACTGGCTCCCACGGAGAAGGGCCGTGCTCAGTCTTCTTTGTACCCTCCCATTACATATTTACACACATTAATGAGATGCCCCTGACCCTCTGTTCTCCAGGATAGTTCCAGCTCTCTCAGCCTCCCCTTGTATGACCCTCACTTGTCTTTGTGATCCTTTGCAGATCCTGCCCCAGCAGGACAGGACACTACTCCAGGTGTGGCCTCACCAGGGCTCAGTAGAGGGATAGAATCACCTCCTTTGACCTGCTGGCAGTGCCCCCACCTCATGCAGGTCAGGATGGTGTTGATCTTATTTGTGAAGCTTTTATAGTCTAGTATTGTGTGGCAGATTTCAATAGAGAAAAATAAAATTTTAGGAGAAGTGAACTAGCTTGAATTAAAATTTTAAATGGCAAAATATGGCCTCAGTGAAGTGAACAATGTGTGCTAGTAAACTACAGGAGAGAAACTGTCAGTCTGGGAATGAGACAACTGCCCGTAGAGGCTTCAGTGATCAATGAAATCAACTTAAGGAGCCACCAGAGTATGGTGTATTTTTTGGAAAATTTTTTGGCTTGGGAATAAGCCTTGGGGTGGCACTGGGCAAGGGATTAGGACATCTAGTAGGCTGCAAAGCCACCAAATAATACCCTGCAGCAGGTCTCTGTATAAGCTCCATTTTTATGTAACTGTCTTGTTATTAGAGTTGTATTTGGTTACATATATAAAATACTCCTGCTGCTGCTTTTGCATAAAGCCAGTTGTAAGGAATAGTTAGGGGGGGAATCTTTGTGTTTTTCTTCTCCCTTGCTTCCAGTTATTTAGTCATGAGAATATGATGAGGAACTGTTTTGGTTTTTTTCCCCTCACATGCTGGGTGATTAAGGACCTGAGTGCTAAAGACCTACTTTCCCCTTCCTTGAGCATCATTTTCTCTTCCACCCAATTTGCAGTATGTTCTTAAGGCTCTGCTGGAGCTCATGAAACATTTATACCCGTGGTTATATGGTACATTTTGTAGCACTTGTACCCTGGTATTACTGTGTGCCTGTAGCCACATGACATCCTTGTGTCTAATCTGACGGACATGGATTTGACTGATGGACAACTTGTGAATAAGGAATTGCCTGGATGGACACACTCAAAGGGTTGTAGTCAGTGACTCAATGTCCAGGTGCAGACCAGTGACAAGTGACATTCCTCAGGGACTGGTGTTGTGCTTGACACTGTTTAATTTGTTGGCAACAGTGGGACAGTGGGATTGAGTGCACCCTCAGCAAGTTTTCCAATGACACCAAGCTGAGAAGTGGGGTCAACACGCAGGAGGGAAGGGATGCCATCCAGAGGGACATGGATAGGCAGGCCTGTTTAAACATCACAAAGCTCTACAAGGCTAGATTCAAGGTTCTACAGATGGGTCAGGGCAATCCCAAGTGCAAGTACAGGCTGCGTGGTGAGTAGATTGATATCAGCCCTGAAGAGAAGGTCTTGGGTAGTGCTGGTGAATGAGAAGCTCAGCATGACCCAGCAACGTGCACTTGCAGTCCAGAAAGCCAGACACATCTGGGCTGCATCAAAAGAAGCATAGCCAGCAAGGCAAGGGTGTTATTCTTCCCTTCTGCTTCTCTGTGGTGAGACTCTCCCTAGAGCACTGCATCCAGCTCTGGAATCCTAACATAAGAATGACATGGACCTATTGGAGTGAATCCAGAGGAGAGTCACAAAGATGACCAGGAAGCTGGACCACCTGTCCCTTGGAGACAGGCTGAGAGAGTTTGAGTTGTTCAGCCTGGAGAAGAGAAGGCTCTGGAGAGACCTTATGGCAGCCTTCCACTACCTGAAGGTGGCCTATGAGAAAGCTGTAGAGAGGCTTTTTCACAGGGGCATGAAGTGATAGGGCAAGGGGAGTGGCTTTAAAAGGGAAGAAGTTTAGATTAGATACTAAGGTTTAGATTAGGAATAATGTAATAATAAAAAGCTAGAATAAAAAACTAGAAATCAGTTTTTTATTATGGAAATGGTGAAGCACTGGCACAGGTTGCCCAGAGGAGCTGTGGATGCCCCATCCCAGGAGGTATTCAAGGCCAGGTTGGATAGGGCCTTGAAAAACCTGGTCTTAATGGTAGGTGTCCCTGTCTGTGGCAAGGGGGTTGGAACTAGGGGTCTTTAATGTCCCTTTGAAACCAAACCATTCTGATTATATGATATCTGACATGCTGTTTACATGAATTATGGACCTAAATGTTCCATCTGAAAACATGCATGAAAGTTATTCTCTGCTTCCTTCCTCGCTCAGCATTATACCTGTCCACAGTTTATGTCTGGCTCTAGTTAATGCTGTTTTATTTCATAGTGGTCTTACTTTTTGTCTCAGACTGTCAATACTGATTCTATACTTGGAGGTCCATTCTGATCTGCCAAAACCAAAGAAATTAGTATCCATAAATAAAAGGGAGCTGGAGAGAATGATTCCACTGGTTCCTCATTCTTCAGCATATTGCAGTCTGATTTGGGTTCTAATTTAAAATATAACTGAAAAATTCAAAGGAAGCCTTGTAATGTTCATAAAATCTCTCAGATGAGGAGTGAGTCTCTTTAGCTAGCTTAAAGAAACCCATGCCACATGAAATGTGTTACCTGTGGGCCCCAGTTTCTTTGTGTCTGCCATTGCTGTGAAGAAGTTCTTTCTGATGCAGCATGAGGGCAAAAATCACTTCAGTCTCCCTCCTTGTTCAAGAGGGTCTCAGTGGTTAAAGAGGTATTTAATCTTCTGATTGTGCTGAAGTTTTCAGTTTAGGAGAATGCTGAAAAACAACTCACAAGTTCATCTGAATGCTCTGGCTAGCAGGATTAATTTTCAGGCTGTTTTGTGGGTGTTGAAGGAAATATTGTGTCTGAAGCAGGTTTTTGCAGCCCGCTTGCTCATGGGTTGGGACTGCCCAGGGCAGCAGGGCAGTAGCAGGACAGTCCCTGTGGAAGAACCCATCCATGTTAGCCTCTGGAGCAGTAGACTCACTGAGGCTGGAGCAGCTGGAGGTGGTGACTATGTCTGCTGCAGGTCTGTGTTAGAAGGGAAGTTGTGGCCAAGTTTTGGAGCTGAAGGAGGAGAGGAGCAGAACTACATTGAAGATGGAAAAAGGACTGAGAGTGTCTTCACAGAGTCCCTGCAGCGATGAGAACCTCAATGTCCTGGCTACACAAAACGGGGCAGCCAGAGTCTGTGGGCCATTGTGATATAAGTGGAGGAACACGATGTGGAGGAACACTGCAGGCTTATGGCTCCTGTCAAAAGCTGTCCTTCAAAGGTTGCTGTCTTATCTTGAAAAGGGAGGTCAGGTGAATTCGCTGTTGAGTGGATAAATGCAAATATCCCCATCTTCAAAAAATCCCAGGATTTTAACTTGAAGAACTCCAAGCCAGTCAGCCTTACTTCAGCCCCTGGGAAAATCATGGAGTGAGTCCTTTTGTAATATGTTTCTGGATAAATTGTTGACTGAAACAGTCAGAATGGATTTCTTAAGGGTAAATCATTCCTGACCAACTAAGTTGCCTTGCTATGATGACATGACTGTCTATGTGGAGGAGAGAGTACTGTGTCACTGACCTTGGCTTTAACAGAAAGTTCTTTACAGTTTCCCATAGTATTGTCCTGTCCAAATTGGGGCCTTGCTGTCAGGATGGACTAGCAACAAAGAGAAACCTGGCTGGATGTTTAGGCTCAGAGTACAGCAGTTAATGGTTCATGTTCTGTCTGGATACCAGTGGAGAACCACACCGGTTTCTACCATTTAACGTCTTTTTCAGTGACCTGAAAAAGGCAACAGAATGCATTTTGATTTAAGTTTGCAGATGATGCCCTACTGGTAGGGCCAGTAGATAGGACAGGATTTTCATCTATAGGGACCCTGATAAACAAGAGAAGTGGGTTGACAGGAACCCTATGAAATTCAGTAGGGAAAATGCAAACTCTGGCTTCTGGGAAGCAATGTGGACTGGAAACTGACTGACTGGTGATAGTTCAGCAGAATGCTTTGGCAGCCCAGCAGATGGGAAATTGAATATAAACCATCAGTGTACCTTGGTAGCAAAGAAGGCTAACGGCATCTAACAGCCTGGAAATCAAGAGGAGGTATTATCCTCTAGTCAGCACTCACCAGGTAACATCTAGAATATTGCATCTTTTGGACCTTTTCCTTTTCTGTCTTCCCTGATATGAAACACATAGTTTTGGACCCCACAATATAGGAAAGGAGATGATGAGCTGCAGTCAATCAAGCAGAGGCCACCAAAATGATCAGGGATTGATCAGGAGCAGTTGTCCTGGGAGAGGCTGAGGGACCTGGTCTTGCTCAGCCTGGAGAAGAGATGGCTTTAGGGGGAACCTTCCAGTGACCTTCCAGTATCTACAAGGAGTTTATTCAGAAGATGAAGCCAGGCTTTTCCAAGCACTGTGTTGGTTGGAGGGTGAGAGATATTTGACATAAACTGAAATGAGAGATTCAGAGTAAATATAAAGCTTTCTCATCATAAGGATAGTCAAGCAGTGAGCAGTTGCCCAAAGATTGTTTAGTCTCCATCCTTTGAGGTTTCAAGACTGACTGAGCAACCTGATATGACGTCAGAGCTGACCCAGCTGTGAGCAGTTGGATGGACTAGATCTTCTCCAGAGATCCCTTTCAACCTCAAATATCCTGTGATGCTGTGTGTGTAGGAGTATGTAAGTATAGATTATGTGCACAGTGAGTTTTGTGGAGACCACATATGGAACAGAGACCACAAAAGTAGTTCACTTTTGAAGGTAATGTATACTTTTTAAAATAAGGAATATTTAGATTTCCATGAAGAAAAAATAAAATGTGACTGTATCTGCTTTTCTCTGCCTCCCCAGTTCTTTGCAGATTTTATTTTAGCCCAGGACCGGCAAGGTCTGAAATGTTGTCACATATTCATGGACACATCCCTTGCCTGGATTCATGTTGAATGCATCACTGTGAAAGATTTAATTAATGACTTCCATTTACATCATTTATGTAGTGAATAGAGCATGAAAGGTGGAAAAAACAGCTTTCAAAGTATCAGTGTAGCTGTTCTATTTGGAGACAACCCTTCAAATACCTGAATTATTGCATGTCTATTAAAGTGAAGACAGTAAGGGTGATGCATGTATTCTAGGTAAACACCATGCTGGTGTTTGACAGTTTGCAAATAATTCATGCAATGAATGTCTCCTACTGTAGTCTAAATGCATCTCTCAGATATTTCCAACTGGGCAGCATAGATGTAATCAAGAATAATTGAAGAGCTGATTTTGTGCTATGTTAACAGAACTGTCTTCCTGAATATGTTAGAATGCCTAACATGTTGGCTTTCTCCATGATCTTATTGTTTGAATTGGATGTGAAAGAATAGTTTGTACTGTTTAGTCATAATCTGTCATAAGAATCTTAAATAGCTTAGAAAAAAATTTCATAATTATGTCCCTAAAACTGATGGTATTTCAGATCTTGCAGTGATAAAGGTTTTTTGGTCTTGCCTCAGAATTACTTTCAGAAAAAGAAGTATGCTCTCAACCTAATCATGTCGGCATCAGAACACCTGCAAAAATAGATCAAAAGAAAAAGTGGAATTACTGAGATTTGCTTGCTATGAATAGCACTAGTGTGAATGTGTTAAGCATTCATGTTGGCTCTATTGAAAATGCAACATCCTCAGGGGAACCAATACAAAAGAAAACAAATTTGGGGATATATTGACTGTTTTAGATAGCAGTTGGGGTATTTTTGCAATCCTTTTATTTGCTCCTTTCTGTAGGGTAGTGAGTGAAACACCTGTGCAGGTCATCAGATGTGCCTCAAGCTGGAGGATGATCATGAGAACTGCAAACTGAGTAATTCTGTTCTTGTGTGGAAAATGTTGGGGCATTTTGTGACAGAAGCAAAAATCTTACTTGATTACTGAAGTCTTAATGGCTGATCATCTCCCGTGGGTGCCTGGCTAGAAACCAGCCAGTGCAAAATGCTCAGCTCTCAAAGCCTGTGCGCAGCAAACATGAAGGAGGGGACGTGCTTTGTTTACAGGTGGACGTCAGTGGGATGGGAAAGGCACCAAGCTTCCATCAGGGTTAGAGAACTTCAGTGGCTGTGTCAGTAACTGATACCTTCCTCTTTTCTGACAGCAGTTTTGTGCTAGCTTGTGATAGTGTGATGATTTAAGTAAGCATGGCAAAAAAAAAAAAAAAAAAAAGTGGCGATCATCACAAGATTGCCTGAAACTGCTAGAGATGGAAAACAAACTAGCTGGGTAAGACTGCTTATCGTCAGGCCTCCTTAACTCCTGTTCCTTTGTAGCCATTTGATCTTCCTTAAGTAGGGAAACTACTGATCTATTTCTTCGGCTCTGTGTTTTTGTTTCTTTTGCAAAAAGGCTTAAAAAACCCTCCCCAAAACATAAGAAAACCCAAACCACAGCAAAAGAAATTGCTGCTAAGGGTTTGTTTTAATAGTGTTCCTCAGAACACAAAGGAAATGTTAGCTCTGTCCTTCCTTTCACACCACTTCACATTTCCTGTATGTATTAGTACTTGCTGGGAATTGGAGAAGAGGAAACAATTTCCTTTAGGGCACAGCACCTAAGGAGGAGTTCACTAAAACATTTTGATAGATTTTGTGATGATTTCATGGATCTCAGCTGAAGTTAAGCCCTTGAGATGAAGATAAAGGTGTTGAAATACTTCTGTCACTACAGACATTGCTACTTACATTATTTTCTTCATGCTCAGGTGAGCACAGCATGAGTAGGAGCTTCATTGAGCCCAGTGGAATTAGAGAAAGTGTATGGAGAATGGGGTTTGCAGCCCATATACTGTTGTTTGGTTACCGACAAACTTACATTAAAAATACTTGTTAGTGCATTAAATTACTTAAAGTTGCTGCTATTTTAAGGATACTGACAAGATTTCTTGAGGTCCTAAGTCCCTCCCATCCCCTCCCGGCCTTTACCTGTGATTCATGATCATTATTTAACAATAATGATGCTGAAACATGGTGTATAAGTTTCCCATGTGTTAAATTACATCTTCTTGAAAATTTTTAGACTTTAGGACATTGAACACAGGATCTTCTGACAACTCTTTCCATGTTTCTGGCCTAATCCTTTATATTTGTCCTGATTGAATAATGGCTGGTGAAGGCACTGCTGTACCTGTGCTGCTTTCATATTTCTGAGTGTGCTAATTACAACCTCATGCTCATTCATCTTTGCATGTCCCAAATATGTCCCATTTTCTCTTCTAGTTAATGGGAGATACAAATCTCTGTTATTTGCTGTTATAGCTAAACTAAGTCAAACCAAGCAGAAGGCAGGCCAAGGCAAGTTCAGACAAAGCAGGCCTGGCAAGTGTGAGTCCCAAAGCCTTGAAAACTCAGTGCAAAACTTGTGGCTTGTTCCTGGAAGTGGCAATACTGGGCTGCAGGATTGCAAGAACTGAAAGGGCAACTTAAGCCGTAGGCAATAGAGCATACCTTGCATTTTATTTTATTTTATTTTATTTTATTTTATTTTATTTTATTTTAT
>JAHLSL010000046.1:8125611-8178421 GCA_025920805.1 Petroica traversi | reverse complement strand
TTATTTTATTTTATTTTATTTTATTTTATTTTATTTTATTTTATTTTTATTTTTTAAGTTTTAATTTTCAGTTGTTGCACAGCCTTTTCAGTGCATGCAGGGAGTGATTTATATTTCCTAGTTACTAATCTGTAATTAAAATATTTCTCCTGTGTGTGTTTTTACCCTCTGCTTACAGTCACAAATTTAGATTGACATTTAACATTTTTTATAGTCATTCTCATTGTAATAAACCAGCAAAATGCTACTGATTTTTTCATGTATCCATTAAATTAAGAAATTAGTTGCATGAAAGTAACAGCTTTCTGGATAGAAGGTATCTTTTAAATTGAAATCTTACCAAATCATATTTCAAAACAACGGAAAGATTTTTGTGTTTTGGCTGCAGATAAATCTCATTTTGCTGGAAGTAGGTGAGGGCTCTTTAATTCCAGTTTTCCTGTTTGTTGCTGAAGCAGTGAAGCATTCAGAAAAAGACAATTTCACTTTGATTAAATGCCTAAAAAGTTATCTGGTTGATAAAAAAAAAAGGATAGAAAGAAAGAAAGAAAAAGGATGTTGCATAAGCTTTTAATATTTAATTTCTATACTCTAAGTATCCGGAAGAACATTTAGTTCCTGTTTTGAAAGATGAATGCCGTATATTGGAAAGTGTGCTGAAGGCTCATTTGCAGTCACGACGCTTGTTTGCTTCTCTAGTATGTACGTGCAGGGAAGAGTAGAAAGGGTTGAGTGGGCAGTTGGCAGTCATTCATTGTCAGTGATTGCTAGTCATTCATAAAAAGCTGCAGAGCTGAGAGGTGGAGCCAGCAGCAGCAGCCGCCTTTCAGCTCTTGCAGAGGACGAGTTTGTGCAATCACCAGCGATTTGAGGAGCTGCTCAAATATGGTACGATGAGTGTAACGGGAAGATGCCTGCTAAATCCATCCAGTTAAAAGGGGCTGCTTAGAATACAGCAAAATGTTGTAATTCTTTTCTTCTCAAGCCCACAATGGTTTGTGAACATGGAGATCTAATGGTTCTGTGTTCAGGTAAAGGCAAGAAATCGTTTTGAAGGAGTGGCCTCTAAGTTTATGACACCTCTGGAATATGTCTTTTGCCTTTAAAATAAGCAGTTTTAGGAAATTAATGGGTCTTGATCCAGAGATACAAGGCAAATTTTCAGATGAGTAGGGAATATATTCTTGTACTTCATAATTTTGAGACAAAAATGACAGCAAATGTTTAATTTCAAGCAGAGACTGTGTCAGAAGCAGCAAGCCATCCTTTATGTTCTCACTCTAAAAATCACTGCATCTATATTTTTTCCCTCGCTGCAATGACTGCCAAGCTCATAGATTGTCTCAACAAGATTTTATTTTAGCTTTTTATCCAAAGTGTGGAAGCTACAGCAGCTTGAAAGACTTTGATTTTTAATTTAAAAATCTGATTTATTCAAAACTGGGTGTGAGTAAAAGCTATTGTATCAGCTGTTCCGACTCTTCTAGTTTGGCCTGTGCAGTTCCCAGCTTCCCAGAAAGCTGCAGAGCTGACATTGCAGGCTGATCTACAACTGGCTGGGCCATGGTATTTTAGGCTGGGTTTATGTCCAGGCTGCGATTGCATTTGAATTTAAAGAATTCACCTGAAAGTAGAAGGTTCTTGGTTGTTGTTACTCCCTTACCAAGAACCAAAAATCTCCATTGAGAAATGGAATAATCACTCTTGAATTTCTTGTATTTCTTCTGACCCATTTGCAGATGGACTCCTGTGTCCAGAACTGCTGTAGGCATGGTCTGGAAGAATATAATGCTGGGCTAGGAGATTTCATTTGAAATGGAAGTCTGGAGCACTGTCTTTGTGTGGTTTAGAAGGCACTGAATGTGTTTGTTCATTATCAGATGGCAGAATTTCAAAGCGACCCCAGTCTCTCTCTAATAAATTGCTAATTAAATTGTACACTGTAGGCTCTTTGAAGCCTTTTCAGAAGCTCTGACTAAAATATATATAAGCCAAACATCACTGTGGCAATGTTCCAATGAAATTGCATGTGTGCTTTATCTCCTTTTGAGGAAGCTTCATGTTGTAGTTCAGGCAGCTCAAACTATGGCAGTCACTGTTTTCAGTAGGAGTGAGTGCATATCCCCTGGGGCTCTGATTTCTCTTTGTTCTTAAGAATTTCTCAGTGCTCTCATTAGTATTAACAAGTGTAATCTATGTACATCAAAGAAAAATACACATTTGAAGGAAGAATACTCTGTGTGACCTGCTGAGAGATCAGTGTATGCAAGATCAGCCTGGAGGTAAGACTTCTCCAGATGTGTTACTTTTTCTCAGCGAGTGGACAGGCAGAGTCTCATGGACCGATAAAACACCTTCCTCAGTAGACTGGTTTCCTCTTTTGAGATGGAGAAGTGAGTGATGGAGTGGCTCAAATCCAGCATCACACAGGGGGTTTGAAGCCTTTCTTATCCATATGTACATATGCAGTTCATTTTCTATATCAAAGTGAAGTGATTTACAGGTGCCTAGAAAATATCTGTTCATAAGATTATGTGGGTGTTAAATGATTGTGCTTGGTTCCTTGCATTTTGAAAAAACGAAGTGCTGTACAAATACAATTTTAAACCCCTCTTTCTTCATTTTTAAGACACATTTCACAACAGAGGGAAGAAATCAGATGTGAACTTGCATTGCACCTTAGTAATATCTCATCTTTCAGAAGAGTCAGGTAATGCATTGTCTGTTAATTTTAAGGCTGTTCAGCTTGGTGATATTTGGAGGCTGTTTTGAAGTCCTTGTCTATTACTGGGGAGCAGCTGACATTAGAGATGAGGGATACATGGCTGTTTATGCACAGCTCTAAACATTATGCAGGGAGATGTGATGTCCCAAAAACAGTCTCAAACCCAGGCAGGCTAGTCCCACTTTAGTAATTGGGCATCCAGCTATTAAAGATACCTTTTTAGATTCCTAACGATCTCTTTTATTGCAGCAGTCAGAAAGCAGAAAAGCAGGAGTAGCAGCAGATCCATCACAGTACTTTCTGCTGACCTACTGCTGATGAGTATATGTATTGCAATACACTGGGCTGCTTTTAATTCTCTCTGCAGTCAGCACTGCAGGTTTTGGTGTTCTGAAGTAGGTAACATTTTACAGTGTTGGGGATTTTTTAAGAGATTCATCCTTTTAAATAAAAGAGATAAAAGCCAGTCTGTCAGTGAAATGCATCTCACAGCTGTAGTCAGATTGGCAGTTTCTATTTTTAACTTGGCAGCTTCCCCATGTAACAGGCTACAGCTTTCTGTGACATTTCAGATATAGCTAATATCATCTCCATTTTTTGGGAGGCCCATCTTATTTTTGCATTCCCCCAAACAACAGCAGTGGATGCTTCTGGCGAATGAAGGGAAAGGGCTGTGCAACGCTGAGCAGCTTGTGTGCTCTCCCCATGTAGCCCCATCTACTGTCTTTTATTAGTGTTAGAGCCAAAATATAGGACTCAATGGACCATTTGCCCCACCTAGTAAAGTGATTTTTGTGCTCATAAGTTGTTTCTTAGAGTTAACAACTAACTACAGAAATAGATTTGTTTGATCAGAAAATTCATAAGTCCTGTATTTGATTCTTTGTCTTGGAACATTGTAAAAACCAAGAAACATCTGAATGCCTCGGTGACAGAAGTGCGATGGCTGCTGCAACGTACCTGCAGAAACATTTCTATGTTTTATCTTTTCTGGCAGTGCACATTCTAACCAATATCTTCTCTCCATGCAGACTTACACAAATCGCTTCTACCTACTCCTGTGGATTTTTTCTGCTTGCTTCTCTGTGAAAATGGGAAAGTGTGAAAGAGCTGGTAGTACTGGCTAGTACTCAATTGCCATCCAGACAGCTAAAATAGGACTCATTAGAATATGTATAAACATCTGCAACATCACTGGCTTCTTCTAGGGTGGTTGGTTATGAAAAAAAAAGCTGGCTAATTGAAAGGAATATGAAAATTCTGTATCTAGACTCCCTATGGCTCAGTCTAAAGTAAATCTGGACACTTACATGTGCCTTTTTCTCCTGGCTATGTGAGAACCACAGGGTGACTGGCTCTAATGTGGTTGAGTAAAGTCACAGGGGTCAAGTCTTACTGTATATGAAAAGAACATTCTGAGATAGACTAGCAAAGTATATTTCCTAAGCCAAGTAACTTATCTTTTCCATCTTTCTAGGTAGCTGTGTGTTCTGTCATTGCTTGTAGAGTGGATGCAAGGACAAAAATTTGGACAGTGTTTAAGAACTTAAAAATTCAGATAGACTGTTTACTGAAATCTCTCATGTGCCGGATAGGACTTTATCAACCCACTCAAAAACTTCCCTTTAAGCATGACTACTTTCAAAAGTCATTCCCAAAGGACCTATTTCTGTGTGAAGACAGTCCATGTTTATGCATGCTTCCCTTTGCACTTCTGTCTTGTATGGCTGTAATGGAGATTTCCAGGGAAAGTGTATTTAGACACTTTCAGGAGAACCAGAAGAAAACCCTCCATAGTAAGGGCTGTTTGCTTATTCTGTTGGAACTGCCATGTAGTCTGGTTCAAAATCCTTTACTCCTGGAAAACTGACCCGTTCATCTTGTATTACAGTAGAGTAGATATAGTTTAAGAGAGCCAATATCTCCTTGTGTGGTTTTATGGAGAAGGGTAGTGAAGCCTATTGCAGTAAACTAACTTGTTTTTGATTTGGAGAGTCTTCATCTAATTGATTCTGGAAGTTACTGCACAATTGTCTCTAGTAGAACTGGAGATGGGGAGGGATTTCTGATGTGGGGGCAAGGGAACAGTGAATGTGCTGGCTGAGAGCAGCCCCATGTGAGCCATGGCAGTGTTCCCTAGCTTGCTCTGAGCACCCAGCCCTCTCTGACAGCAGAGTGGATGGAAAAGGGAGGTATTGACCTCCTTGAGATTCAGAAATCAGAGCATGACCTTGTATGCACCCTATAAGCACCTTTTCCATTTTGAGTTTGTATGAACTAGTGGCAGACAGGCCAAATCCTTTTGAAGTTCTTTCTGTTTATGTTTACTATTTAATATAATCTGACAAGCATAGAGCTTAGTCTCTCAGTAGTGTGTGGGTTTTGGGAAACCTCTATCTGCTTTTCGGCAAATGTACAGAGCTGGAAAGTGATAGCCAGGCTTTTTTCATAGTGTGGGTGACATAAACGTAAGCCACAGTCCTGTTGGATGATGGAGGGGAAGATGATAATACCGTCTGATCCGAGAGAACTTTGATAAACATCAAGTACAAAAATGTCTATTCTGTTCATGTATTTTAAGTTAATGTTGAAGACTGTAGGAAGCATTGCAGTCTCAATAGTTCTTTCCTACAGAGAAAAAAAACAAATAATCAAAAAAAGAAAAGCTGATTTAGATGCAGGGAAAAGTGTATTTGCTGCATTGTAAAGAATAATTTTGAATGCCCAGGGGCACACATAAGAAAATGGAAGGAGGATGCAAAGGATAGGGAGTAGGAAAGATGAAGGCATATACTGTGTAAATGGAAATGTGTGCGGGTTTTAATCCCTTGAACCATCAGGTAAGGTAGAGTTTTTGCTTAGAAAGTGTAAATCTACCAATCTTTGAAAAATCTGCAAAAACAGTGTTCAATTCCTTGTAATGATTAGAAGTGGCTACTTTTTAATCATTAACTGGGTGGAAGGGGAAAGATGTAATCACTATGAAGGCACTCTTTATATAATTTTTCTAACAAATTTATACTTCAAATATTTTCACGTTTTGAAGAAAATCATGTTTATTTTAGATTCCTGGCTGTATAAATCTTGTATAAATATGGGGAATTCCAAAAATTCTGTATTATAATCCTTCTATCTGCTGGGAGTAAAGGTAATTTGCATGAACTTACCATGTAGAAACCAAAACTGAGTCAATGAGTTCCCCAAACAACAGGTTCACCTGTAGGTGAAGGCTCTGTGCATCTGAGGATTAAATATATTTTTGATAAGTCATTTATTGTCATTGTACTATGATTCAGGGTCTCAGGCTAGGGGCTAGACTAAGGCTTAGACTCTTTCAGACCTGAAGAATTTTGAATGTAAACCCTGGGTTAAAATCCTGCATTACCGCAAGCTTCCTGTGGCAATAGTGTGCTCCATTGGCGCAACTCCGTTTCATGAAAAAGGGTTTAAAAGAAAAATCCACTTTCCCTCTGCTAAAGTAGTCTTCCTCATAAACAGAAACCATCCTTTTCATTCCTTTTTTCAATTGATTGCTTAGGTGCAATATTAAAAAGCTTCATCCAGGGTGGGGTTGAGATGAGGAAGGAAGGAATTGGCAGTGTTTTGTGTGGCTGCTGCCCTTCTTGTCTGGTCTGGCTGGACTGTGAGATACCTGGGAATCCCTGACAAATAATTACTGTGTGTTAGCAGTCAGCCAGATGTCCGGGTAGAGTGTAGGGATGTTTCATGCTCCCTGTGGAGTCGGAGGAGACCGTGCAGCAGAGAGCACAGGCGAGCACTGTGCGCGTGCAGGGAATCCTCTGACGCGCCTTCCCACACCTGCACTGGCCACCTGAGGCACTCAGTGGGCACACTTCACACGTGGTTTGAGGAACACATCCGTGGGTATGCTTGGGATTTTGTAGGAAAGTGAAGCCATTGCTTCTCCACAGGGAGGTGAGAAGGGGAAAACCTCTGCTGTGGTTTTAGCTAAGTTTGCCCAAATCGTGTCTAGCTGTCATCACTGAGACCAGAAACATGGAAGTAATAAAACACACAGCTTGCTGAATTTACAATCAGTGATGCTGCTTCAGTGCACTGAAAAACTGAAGCTGCTGGGTGAAAATCCAGTGTAGCTCTGATCCCATCCCTTGGGACAAATAAAAATTATTTATATTTTAAAAAAATATAATTCTTATCATACATATAAAATTAAAAACAGATAATGATAAAGAGTAGTTAATATGTCTTTGCTTCTCGTGATTTTTGGTTTAATAACTTAGATAAAAATGAAATGACTGCAGTATCCTCTTCTTTTTTGACATCTCTTCAATTTTTTGAAAAATCAGTTGCCAATTCATAAAACAAATCCTCTTAGAAGATGGCCCATATTCTAGAGGCTTTTATTTCTAGTGGCTTGTAATAAAATGAACTTTAGTATACTGAGATGTAAAACCCAAAGCCAGAATAAATTTAGAGCAGTTGAAAGTACCCTAGAGTTCAGATAAAATGTGGTACCAGGCAATCTAAGACATACTCCCTGAACAGCCAGTTACTGACTCAGAATTCAGTAGCTTGTTAGCCCATTTCTAAAACAAGCTTTTTGTTCCAGGCTCTTTCCTGGGACAATAAGAGCATCTGCCATACAGACAGATTTCTGAATGCATCTCATCTAAATGCACCAAAATATGGTATTGTGAACAATGGTGGTTTTCTTTTGCTCTTAAATTATTAAGTTTATCCATGCAGTCTATGCCCAAATCACTTCTTGTCCTGTCCCATTTATCGCCATCTTCCAGTCTGAATGATGAAGGAGGTGGTGAGAGAGATCTGTTTTGTAATTCTTCTACAAAATAAACTTTTTTTTTCCTGATTGAAGGTAAATCTTGGAAATATGGAAGACCTTGTGAAAAAACACTCCTCACTTTGTCCTGCATACCATTTTGGTCCAGTTTTTCATTCTAGGTTTGAGGGTATCCCCTTTACTATACCTTGCTGCTTTCCTATTTCCTTTGACTTTGCATCTTTATAATTTATTATTTACTGAATACATTTATTCAGTACAAAGGATACTTTATTTAGCACAATGAAAGGGAGAACATTAAGTTACTAGTGCAAACAACAAAAGAAGGAAGAATAGTCTCAAAAAGTACAAATAATACTGAATTAATATTGCATAGTTAAGATTGGTGGGAATCAGCTGTCTGCATCATTCCCATTGGAATATCAGCTGCTCTTTTTCCATGGTCTGGTAGCCATCACTCATGCTTCAATCCCCCATGCTTCAGTTGATGTTCTTTTTGCTCATGGCTGTAGGTCTCAAGATCTGTCCCAAAGACTTCTTCAATTAAAGCAATTCAAACTCCAGCCTCATACATTGCATCAGCTGGTGAGAAATGAGCAGATGCTCTGTGAGGTCGTCGAGGCACATGAAGAGAGGGCACTTCAGCAGTGCATGTGGGGCTCTTGTGTTCTTCAGGAGCTGGAGCTGATAAGACATCTCTGCAGAGGAGAATAGAGCGCTGCGAGGGCTGTTACTCCACCAGAGCAAAATAGGCGTGGATGGAAAAGATCATATTCTGCCAAAATTACTGTGAAAATGTCCTCAACTGCTCCTAGTTCTTTCTAGTTTTTTTTCATCTGTTAATATTGGCTGGTATTTTTGTCTTTTTCAATCAGGCTAGGGTAGAGGAGTGGTTTGGGTTTCTCTTCTTGCCCATTGTAACATTTCTGTGGAGCACAGACTACATCATGTTTCGGTGCGGGCCAAAGCCCAAGCAGAACTTAATCTGGCTGGGCCATAAAAAGAAATAAAAATCTTTCTGTAAAAAAATCAGCAGCAAAAGGAGACCCAAGGATAGTCTTCACCCTTTATTGGATGCAGGGCGACACACAGTGAGAAAGGATGAAGAGAAAGCTGAGGTACTTATTGCGTCATTATTTAATAGCAAGACCAGTTGTTCTCTGGGTACCCAGACCCCTGAGCTGGGAGAACAGGGATGGGGAGCACTGTTATACCTCAATAATCCAGGAGAAATCATTAGCAACCTGCTACACCACTTAGTCTATGGGCCCTGATGGCATGCACCTGAGGGTACTGAGGGAGCTGGCAAAAGAGCTCACTGGGCCACTTTCCATCATTTCCCAGCAGCCCTGGATATGCAGGGGGATCACAGCTGACTGGAAGATGGCAAATGTGACATCTATGTACATGAAGGGTCGGAAGGAGGATCTCAGTGACTACAGGCCTGGTGCCAGAGAAGGTCGTGGAACAGACCTTCCTGAGTGCCATTGTGCAGTACATGCAGGGGATCCGGCCCAGCCAGCCTTGGTTTAGGAAAGGCAGATCCTTCTGTGACAAAGAGACATGCTTAGTGGATGAGGGAATGAATGTGAATGTGGCTACCTGTACTTTAGTAAGGCCTTTAATAGTGTCCCCCACAGAATTTTCCTGGAGAAGCTGGCAGCCTATGGCTTGGTGGTGCACTCTTCACTGGCTGAAAAACTGGCTGGGTGGCTGGGCCCAGGGGATGGTGGTGAATGGAGTCACAGGCCAGTCACTAGTGGGCTCCCCAGGGCTCAGCACTGGGGCCAGTCCTGTTTAATATCTTTATCATTGGATGAGGGAATAGAGTGCACCTTCAGAGGGTTTGTGGCCAGCAGCAAGTTGGGTGGGAGTATTGATCTGATGGAGGATGGAAAGGCTGTGCACGGGGATCTGGACAGGCTGGATCAATGGGTCTGAGGCCAACAGTATGAGGTTCAACAAGGCCAAGTGCAGGGTCCTGCCCTTGGGTCACAACAGCCCCATGCAGTGCTTCGGGCTGGAGTGGAAAGTGCTCAGTGGAAAAGGGCCTGAAGGGGCTGGTCATCAACAGCTAAACATGAGCCCATGTATGCCCAGGTGGCCAATGGCATCCTGGCCAGTATCAGAAACAGTATGGTCAGCAGGACCAGGGAAGTGATTCTTCCCCTGCTTTACACTGGTGGGGCCACACCTTGAAACATGGAGGGGCTGGAGTGAATCCAGAGAAGGGCAGCAGAGCTGGTGAAGGGTGAGGGGCACAAGTCCTGTGAGACCTGGAGGAGGGAGCTGGGGTTGTTTGGCCTAGAGAGGAGGAGGTTCAGGAGAGACCATATCACTCTCAGTGATATTAAGGGTCTTTTCCCACCTAAACAATTCCATGATTTTTTGATGTTGTTGATTTACAGCATACAAGAAAGCATGAAAAAAAAGACCCTATTGCAGGCCTACCATGTTTTCACAGAGCCTCTGTAATTGTGAGGAGCCTAGACAGGAGAGTGGAAAGCTGCTTACAAGCTTTCTGGAAAGCTTCGTCTGCTGTTGAGGAGGAAGGACCATAATTCTTTCTGTATTTCCCTACAGTGATTTACTGGTTTGCATCTTTGGTCTAGTGATTGACATCTACAGTGTGATGAAGGGCAGCTGACAAATCACAGATACTTTCTGTATTGTTAGCTTTGTAAAGCTATAAAGTTTGAAATTTCTGCAGAAAGGAGCAGACCATGCAGGGTAATTTCTTAAGACGTCCTTAGAAATTAAAGCTGAGCTTCTCATTTACATCCTTCATATACTGGAAAGCTCCCTCTTTAAGCAGACTCTTGTGATGCTCTGTGACCGTTGTTTGCAATGGAAGTGTTTCTATGCCTCTTGTGTTCTGAAAACAATTTCTTTCCTGGCGTAATTTTTTTGGTCATATGAGTCTGTGGAAAGGTAGTTTATCTTGATTATTTGCAACAAAAATATGCCATGCCTTATGCTTCTGCAGGACCTAGTTGTCTGATTAAAAGTTTGTCATGCTGAAAGAGAATCAAATAGGAGTAATAGTAACATTATACTCTGGTCTAAAAGAAGAGTTACTGGCTTATAAGCAATTTACTTTTCTCTTGTTTTTTCAGCTTGGATACCTGTGGAATTAGTGACCCTTCGAGACATGATTTCAAAACCGCTTTA
The DNA here is from genome assembly GCA_025920805.1 of Petroica traversi. NCBI lineage: Eukaryota > Metazoa > Chordata > Aves > Passeriformes > Petroicidae > Petroica > Petroica traversi. The sequence continues at coordinate 8,167,742 of JAHLSL010000046.1, read as the reverse complement.
GGGGAGAAAACTGCTTTCAGTTGGTCAGACAGTTCTGTCCTAAAACAATGGTGATATGCTAATATGTATTGTTACTGCAGTTTAAATGATTTTGCTTTTTAATACTTCAAAACTTTTCTGCAGCTGATGGTGATGATAGCTTGCTTTTCAAATTTGTGCAAGTTATCCATCTTCATGAAGCAGACCTTTAAGATGGGGGAACAGCAACACTGAATAAGTGCACAGAAAATCCCCATCCATCAGTTAGAGTAGCTAGGGAGGCATGAATGAGAGAAAATATTTCACATGGAGTATTATGCTATTCTGAATATATTGAAGTCTTTGTATGCTAGCACCCAAAACTACATTTCAGGTAGTATTTAAAGTGTAGGAATCTGCTGATTTAGAAGATCAGTGAAATTAAAAGAGAAGCTGCAATGAAGTCACAGGCTTGAAAGAGTGTGACAACACTTGTTCACACAAATGGATAACAAATATAAATTTTTACCAACAAATAGTTAACACTAAAAGTTTGGGAAATATTGTTTATTATTTCTTTTTCAAGTGTACCTTGAGTCCAGAAGGGGACTTGCAGCTGATTACATCTGTAACTGTGAAAGTTTTAGGTTTGATGGATGAGAGACAGCCTTCAGATACCACAGGGATCTGCATAAAGTAAGGACCTAAACAGAAAAGCAAAGCATTTCTTTGGAGTTACTTTGAAATGAAGCTGGGCTGGGATATGCTGTGTTGGTCTTCTGTAATTTTCTTTCCATGTGCTTACAAGGCACTTACCATCTTTGCATTTTGCTTGGATTTAAAAATAGAAGTAGTGATAGCAATTTGGGGGGTGGGGCTCTTTTTTATTACTTTTGGGAGAAACAGGTTGCTTAGTTCATAGATAGGTATGGGTTATATACAATTGATAAGGAGAAATGAAAAATGGTGTGCTGTGTAAGGCAACATAAATATATCCTTAAGGCTTATTTTGAAAGAATTTTGGATTTTCAGCTGAGCAAATCAATCTGTTTGTGAGTATCATCTGATATTGAGGGATTTTTTTTTTTATCAAAGAAGACAGAAATGCCCACAAGCCAAAGTGTTTCAGAAGTCAGGCAGAAAAAAGGACTGTATTTGGCTCTGATGCCTTAGACCACAGTTTGGTTTTACAGTTTTGTACCTGGAGTCCTAGATATTTGGGCTGATATATCTGACAGGATTTACCATGACCAGGAGTACATGTCAACCGTGTACCAGACCCCCTTAAAAAGGTCATTTTGGAAAAAGTCATATGGTAACAAAACTTGAGCTCAGAGAAAGGCTTTGTACTCCCATTACATGTATGTTGGGGATGAAGCGTCTTCGAGAAGATTCCTTTGTGACTCTTTCCTGCAGGAGGAGATGGTCCCTCCAGTGAATGAACAGAGGCAGCTTGGCTTAATGGAGGGATTTGTAGTACAGAAAAAAATCTCTCCAGTGGGCCTTTACTCCTCAGCAGAGGAATGATGACCTCTCCTTCTGAATTTCCAGGGCAGTAAAGGAGATTAGAAGGTGTTCTGTGTGTTTGATACTGTCTGCATCTGATAATGTTTCCTAGGACCACAATATTTTCTTTGTATTATCTGAGAAAACCAGGAGATCTGTCTAGGTAGTAGAAAAGGAGAGAATGCTTCAGTAATTGCTCTGCTGCTTAGTGTCTAGGGGATTTTCTTAGGTTGCCTTTATCACCACCTTTCTGCCATGTCTTGATGTAATTTGATATTTCAAATTTTTTTTTTTTACTGGAACCTTGCAGTTTCAGAGAGATAATTCCGTGAGTTTGACATGTTATGATAGAAGCCAGGAGAAATGCTTTTTAAAAATAAGAAATACAGTTAATTTTTTTCTTAGACTACAAATACAAAAAATGAACTAGTCATATGATTGTCACCAATTGTTTTCAGTAGTCAGAGTTAATGCTATTCTGGGTGCCCTGACTCTGCATTTCAACCCATGTGATTTAATAAGTTATTTTCAAATTAAGCAATTCCATTGTTTTCTTCATGTTAGGAACAGTTACAGGGAGACTTGCAATGTCACTGCAATGTATTTTTTATTATATAATTGAAATTTGCTTCATTCTGAACTGTTTTAACATCACTTTTTTGTAGCAGAATTTACACAGCATGTAATTTTAACCTTATACTGCATTATCTATATTCTAGCTACTCACTCAATTAAGAGAAGTAGGAAAGAATACTGAGTCAATTAAATGAGCAAATTGACTGTTCTGAGGGTCTATTTAACAAGCTCTTTTACATCAAAACCTACAATATTAATCAGATGGAGAATTTCTTTAGTTCTGACAAAAATGACAGCCTGTTACACATCTATGCTGGAGACATACAGTGCTTCATCAAAATACTGTTTCAGCCAACCAACAAAATATTCCAATCCTCTGTGGACAAAAGAGCTAAGAAATGTACCAAAAACATCTATATAAACCACTATTATCTCTTTGGAGTGCAAGATAACTATTATTTTTTAGGTTTAAAATATTTGAGGAAGAGAACAGTTCCAAAGTGTTAAACTACTTTACCACCACCCTGTGGTAAGGAAATCAGTCAGTGTTTAAGAAAAAAAATATCCGTAGAAAATGAGCATTTTTATTGCAATAAAAGCATTAGGCAATATTTTTTCAGCTTTTGACGAGTATAACAGGAACAACTCCTTGATTAACAGTGTTCTGGGTAAATAAGCACACTTTAAAATTTTGCATCTCAGTGTTAAATGCACATGTAACTTTAAAATCCTCCTGCCTCCAAATTATTAGGATTTAAAACAAAAATCTAATTAGTGCCTCCATATTACTGGCATTTAAACCGAAAAGCTAATTAGTAATTCTAATTTACTCATGTCCGTGTTAATTGGATTCAGTTACAAATATAAGTGATTTATCATCTATCATGAGTATAAAGCATTGGAAGGACAAATAACCATTTAAACAATTATGTCTATTTTTACTCCATTGGTTTGTTAATTTGGTATGCCTTTTATGAGTATCCTGAGTAAACTGAAGGTGAGTGAGACAGTAATTTCCTAAAATTCTGTCTTTTCTGATGGTGGTATTAGAAAGTCAATATTTTACAGAGGCAAAGTGGATCTGCCACAGGTAAGTGTATTGTTGTAGGAAGATGTTAAATGTAATTCCAAAATGGTAGTGTAAATAATGACCGTAAATACATTTATTAATCTTAACTCCAGAAAAGTCAGACAGGAAATACGAAATCAGTAATAGGCTGTTACTTTGAATCACATGATAAAATAAAGCAGAATTGAAAATGTATCAGTAAAATAAATCAATGAAACTAAATATGCCTGGTAATATATAAATAGTGTTTTGGAAACAAGATCTGAATCTGTGCTTTCAATTATATGTAAATCCCTTCATATAGGAAGGGGAAATGTTCTGTAATTAAGTGATCATTTGATAAATTTTGTTAGGCACTAAATCAAATTTAGTACTTTCAAAGTATTTCCAACTGGTGTATTCCACATAATTGTAAAGTACAAGCATAGGACTAATGCTGAAGCAAGACAGCAGATCTCGAAAAGAAGTAAGGTAAAGGAGATGTTTGCTATGTAAGGCTTTCAAATGTCAGTAGTATTGCTTCCAACATGTCTTTGCAATATGTCCTTCTGCATTTCCATGTTTTTATTTAGAAATTTCTTAAAATCACTGTATAAGCAAAAAAAAAAAATCGAGTTTCATTTAGTTCAGCTTGCTTTACTGAATTGCAGTATTCACATCAACAACCAAACATACCATAAAACCTGGCTGGAGAATTATACCTGCATCATTCCTGCATCCATTTTAGCAAGGGATGATAATTAAGTTGTTCAGAATGGCTGAAAGGCAAGAATCAAAATACTGCTTGACTACCTCTGGAGGGTGAATGATTACATTGCATTACAAATGGTGATTTGAAGTAAGAGATTGCTGCTTTCCCTTCATTATGGAATTTTTTGGTTTGAGTTTGGGAGGCTTAGTTCTGCCATGTCTCAGATTTTTCCTTCTTTGGTAATCCTGAATTGGTTCTCATCTTCCAGCTACAAGGAACCAGGTGAGACTCCTGTCAGCATTTGCCTTTGTTACCAAAGGCTAGTAGAGGGAAGTGATAGATTAAGAACTGGCAATCCTTCTCTTTCTTTCTTTCTTTAGGGCTGATTCTTAGCATAGACTGCAATTTTGAGAATGTGAGAGTATGCCATTCTCATCTTTGATTTGGGAAGCTGGTATTCTGGAGCTGGGGGGGAAGGGGTCACTTTGTCACCCTTTTCCTTACACAGATGTTATCTCAGTAGGAGTTGCTGGAATTAACTCTGCTACTGCTTTGGGACTTCTGCCCAGATGGGGAAGTGTCCAGCTTGTATGGGGCTGGCTAAAGAGAAGCAGAGCTCAGAGGGGGGAAAAAGACTCTTTCAAGGGATTACAGAGCAAGAAATTACACCATCCAAAACTTTTTTTTTTTAGAGAAGTAAACAACATATTTGAATCAAACCAAGCCAAGATCTTAACCAACAGATTTTAATGATACCCTAGAGAGTGAGGTTCTGAATGTACTCTAAGGTATAAGCAAGAAAGATTTTTCTTCATTTTACTTTGAAATATTCTGATACAGTAAGCTTTCTATTTTCATGCTTGCTTCCTCACTAGATGGTAAACTCTGCTGCACAGGATGGAGTAGTTTCTGTTGGTTTAGAACTTTGCATAGCCTTAAGCCAAAGCTACTGCCAATCATACATTGTTAAAAAGTATACATTTATAGCTGTTAAATTTCATTAGGATATTTTATTTGAGATTGTCAGTCAGTGTTCGGCATAAATACTTCAAGAATTTCTGGCTTTTGCCTATTACAATTTCAAGAGTGTTTTAAAAATGTAAGTTTTTAAGTGCAAGCTATGTACTTCACTTCTGCTTATGCACTTCAGAGTGGTATTCGGTAATAGACGTATTTCATAGTACTGTACCATATAAATATTCAGAAAAAGTAAGTATTTAAAATTACATAATTAAAATTTAATCTGAAAGCAATATTCCTTTTAAGTTATTGGCATGCTTTTTGCAAGAAGTGGAGAATGTTCAGCAGCTAAAATCAGCAACCTCCCCTAAGCCAATTATGTGGTGTGCCCTTAGCTAATATTGCATGCAACATCAGCTTGGCACTTTGGCTACCAATGCCATACGTGTTTTAAAAAAATTGTCCTGTTCTTCAGAAATTCACACAGCTTGCTCCTTTTGTGCTGTGCATGTAATCTGATTTCAAGTTCTGCTTGCTTTGTATGCTGTGGTCTTCCAGCAAAGCAAGCATCGGAGGAGAGAGGAAGGAAATTCCCATTGACAGTGTCTGTGCATAAAGCACTCTCCCATTTCCTGAGATGGTACCAGGGTTTTGGATTGCACTCTTCTTCATTGTTTAATTGTCCAGCCATACACACTGAGCTATTTTTATTCCTGTGGACTGTAACACCCTTATCAATAGACTGGAAATAATTCTATTTATTTTTTTAAAAGTGTCTTGAATTCTGTTGACTTGTTGAGGCAACAAAAATTACCAACCATGGTAGCTTTTTTTTTAGTATAGGTAATATTGAACCAAATCTTGGGTTGAATCTTATGTCCGAAGATTGTAGTTAGAGCTGGATTTTTTGGTTGCCTTTTTAAGTTAAAAACATGAAAAGATGCTGAATATCAAAACTGTTTTCAATGAAGCAATAATGACAAAAGAGAAAAGCAGTAGAATGGAAAGTAAACCACTTTCCCACTGTCCTGCCCATTGAAGTGAAGACTTGCCGGCCTTCCAGCGTGCTGTGGTATGTGCTGCTGTTAAATTATAAGATCCCTTGTTGGTAACTGCATGGTGTACGGTGCATGGTTTTTTTTGAGAACAGCTGGCTGTCCCAGCTACCAAGAATGAAAAAGCTCTCATAAAAATACAGCATGTTAGACTAAATGCCTGTTAACTTCATGCCACATGAAGTCCATGAAGTTTCCATCATTGAAGGTAATCAAGAATGTGATTGGACATGGTCCCAGGTGACCTGCTGTAATAGACCATACTTGAGCAGAGTGGGGTTGGAGGAAGGACCTCAAACAATCCTTCTGAAGCTCAACGATGCTGTGATTCTGTAAAATTAAATTCAACAGAATTCACCCAAATCAGGGCATGTCTGTATGTGTTAGTTTTCCTAGGTCTCTGTGGTCTTAAATGAGGAATTCTTAATGAAATTGTCAAAATAATTTTCTGGATTTTTATTTTGACTCAGTTTGAGTTCTTATATCATCAGGATAACAATATTTAAAATGTTACAGTTCTGTGTAGATATTTCAACATCCTCATTAGTGTAATTCTTCAGTATCATGTACACAGAATGCTTTGTTTCTTGGGAACTTCCATTAGTATCTTTTACAGCCCTGTTAAATAAGTATCGTACTTTGAATTCACATAATGCATAATCATTTTACTCAACCAGATTAACAGAGGTTCGTAAACCGTTTTACTGTTGACTGGATGTCACAGTCAACAGTGTCAAAAGTGACAGACACCACCATTAGCAACGGTCTTGACAGCAACTAATACTGTTGGCATGGAAAGTGATCATGTCTGTGTCGGGCTGCTTGCCAGCCTGAAGTCATTAATGGTACTTGTTCTCAGAACAGCAACTCTAATGGCCTTTTCTAAGGGCCTGCATTATGCTAAGTCCTATTGCTGTAATTCCAGTCCTCCTACCAGAACTCCTGACTGGCAGAACTTGAAACATAGTACAAATATAAGTGTTGGCTTCAAATGTTAGTTTCTTTTAAGATAAATGCTTTAATAATGCAAACCATTTTTACTTTCATTATTTCTGTTGTAGATTTTATTATATGAACCAAGCATATTTTAGGGGGACCTTAACTGCCCTTAGGAACTTTCATCTTTTTCAAGTTACAGCGAATAAAGCACTTACCACTTCTGAAACCACATGTATAGGTAGATCTCTGTTTCTGCTTCTAATATAACATGACAGGCAATGCAAGGAAAAGTCAGCGTTTGAAAACTCATAACTCTGCAGGTGGTTTGGGGTGAAATTCTTTTAATATACATTTTCTTGTCATCTGAACTTTCTCTAGTTAGTGCTGTTAAAAAGTACTTTTAGTGGGCTTGTATACTGAGAAAAGCATCTGTAATAAGTTGAATGGTAATCCTTTGTGTCTTTGTCTTTCACACCATTAACTGTTGAGAGACCACAGGTGACTAGTTCCTTGTTTTTAGAACACAAAATTAGTTCAGAATAACTCAATCACTGTTCCTCCCCCAAACCAAAGGACTTTAAGAAATTTTTGTATATTAGCACTGACAACTCCTAGATTTATGTGGGTCATTTACTTGTGTCTTCTCCATCTCAAAAGGAGAAATGAAATGAATGTATCATAGAAGTAGGGAATCTCCACCAGATGACTCTGCTCACAGCTGACTCTTCAAATAAAGGCACCCAGCTTTCTTCAAGCTGCACAAACTAGGTGATAGCAGAAACCTTCCAATTAGCTAAATTTATGTTTGACTAGACCAGACTCAGATAGTCTAAAACAAGATACTTGTTTAACTAGGGGAAACTCTACTTTGTTAGGTGAATCTTATTATTTTAGTGTCTTAAAAAGGAGGAATTGGTCCAACTGCAGAATTTTCCTGAGCCATGCAAACCATGCCGTTTCCTATTGTCTCCAGAACGGTGCCCTTCTTTCCAGTCCGTCAGTGGTTTGCCTTGAAATCTCCCTGGCAGCTTTTCAAATTTAGATTTCTTCAGTGCCCTCCCTTTCTGATGGTCCATGACAGGAGCTGCCAATGCAGAGGAATTCTGAGGAGCAAAGCAGTCCCTCATGCAGCCCCAGAGAAGTAGGTAGAGCAACATAATGGAGTGACCTTCCTCCTTTTCTTCACTTGCTTCCTTTCTGGGTTAAACACATAAAAGGTAGGTACATGGTAAACTGAAAACAAACTAAATAATTCTACCATCTGTTACAAGCCATCAAAACAGAAGTAGGATAAAATATGAATTCATAATAGCTTTAAAAATACAGTGCAATTTGGAGAGTAAGCAGGTGAATGTTTATGTAACATAGCTTGCCTTGGGAAAATGAAGTCATGCATTTTTGACATGTTAATGGTTTTACAGCTTCTTAAATAGAATTAGAAAAATTTATCCAGATAGCATCTCAAATAGTCACTCTCATCATAGGGAAAGCTCTGTAGGTGCTTTTCTTCCTGAATAGATGGACAAATACAACTTCTGTAAATTGCAGCATATAGGTATTGCTGCCTTCTTTTCTTTCATAAATTAGTGGGTTTAATTAATCTTTTTGTTTCTGGTCGAGTTGCTTCTATTTTGGCTGACTTCACTCCCTGTAGGAGCCATTCTGTCCAGTGGTGCAGAAAACCATGTCTGTGATAAGAAGCTTGATGAATCACGAACAGAGATAATTCATACAGAGAATTGTTCTTGTATTATACAGGGTATGCAAATGAAATGGGTCATGGGACAAGGATTTTGTAGCGGGACTTAGAACAGGTTCATCTCCAAGACCTGGAGATCTACAGTGGTGGGGGAATATTGATTTTTTTGGCTACGTGTTTATTTATGATAAGCTTGGATATCTTTTAGAAGGTTTCAAAGAGACTAAGGGTGTTATGAAAGGGTGTTTAAGTGTAGTAACCAAAGGGCTGGCCATTCACCAAACGCTTCTACATTCTTTTTTTTTTTTTTTTAATTACTTTACAGGGCAATGATTTTTATTTTTCTCTGCTATTCGTGTGTGTGTGTGTAAAAATATACTGCTGAACTCTAAATTTCTTTGGATTGCTTCTGAATAAAACACAAATTTTGGCAAAGAACAACTTCTAGAAGGTTTCCTTAGCTAAAATGTTAGGATAAATAGTGTCGATCCTGAGAGAATGGAAGAAAATTCTGTTCTTCAGGAGTGAATGCTGCACTTCACAATATGGGAGTTTTCTGTGGACTTTGCCTTTCAAGTGTGAGATGTTTCTGGAATTCAGGCCATGGTTTCACAGTAGGCAAGAAAAGGATAAGGAGAATTCTTGATCTTAAGTCATTGCTTTAATACAAATTAATGTGGAAATTGGTTCCTTTGTATTACAGCATAATTTCAGAATCTGTAGCTTATGGAATGTACTTACTAAATAATGTCTGTCTAGTTGAATAGATTTAATTGTGCTTCACTGAGAAGGATGTAACACCCTTTGAGGATTTCTTTCTCATCAATAACATTTGTATTTAGAAATATGTGTATGTGCAAAAAAAATTAAAGTAATATCCTAAATTTCTAACCTAAAATCAAGAATGTGAATATGGAAAAAAAATAATGAATTACATCAGATGGGTTATCTATTGAATTATGATAATTAAGAACATATTTTAAAAGAATTAAAACCATTTTGAGAAAACCAGGTGGTGCTAAAGTTGGGATTGAGTCAAGAAACATCATACTTGCAAATGAGGGCAGTGGTGATAAATAACACAATGTGCTGTTGGTAAGAATTGTTGACCCAATCTGCTCTGTGCTCTTCAAGTCATCCATTAGATCTTCAAACAATCGTATGTGTCTCTTACAAAGCATAAACTGTTTCTTGCTTGTTAACTGTTTGTTAATGGAGAATTAAGAGTCTAAAAGGATAAGCCTAGAATGATGCCGTTTCTCATGATTTCAAGGAAAGGCTATTTTAATCAACACAAACTGAAGGAATTTCTTTCTTGTCCTGGTTGGAGGTGGTTTGTCCTCAACAGAGGGGTTTACAGATGTGCCAGAGTTGGCCTCTGGTTCTACCAGTTCCAGCAGTCAACTGGAAGGATGGAGGCAAAGTTTGTGCACTCAGGTACACGTGACAGGAGCTCAGCCTTTGAGCTGTGCATAGCCCTCTTCTGTTTTTTGTTGTATATTGCAGTACTTCTTGCTGCAGTCTACAGCAGAGTTCAGACTTTTGAACTATTTTGCAAAGAAAATGCCAGCCTATTAAGCAGTTGCCTTGCGATGTGCAGTGTAGAAAACTGAGTGTTGGAGTTAATAAATGCTGCCTGTCAGCCTTGGCAGTCCTGTACTGTCTATTTTCTAGTAAACAGGAGCCCTGCATGAATGATACTTAGTTATTTTCAGCTAACTCATTCAGCAAAGCTAGTGAGTAGTTAAACTTATGGTATTTTTCATAGGTCTCTCCCAAGTAGTTAGTATTGCATGTGTTCAGTGCTGTCTTTTAGTACACTGGGTGCTGGGTCCAGGACTGTTTAACCTCTTCATTAATGAGCTGGACTGCAAGACAAAAAGAACCTGTAGCATGCGCACGTGGAATGGAAAGGAATAAATGATGCATGAGATAGTATGTTGCAATTCAGTAGGACCTGGGTGGGCGGGAGAAGTGGCCAGACAGTTCTTAAGAAGTTCAACAGAGGAATATGGAATCCTGCATCTGGAGAGCAGTAACTACAGCTCTGGGACAGGCTAGGGAATGAGCATCTAGAAAGTGGTCTTCCAGAAGAAGACTTTGAAACTTCATCCTTGGAAACCTGCACTAACTGACCCTGCTTGAGCAGCAAGGTTGGACAAGAAGATCTTGAGATGTCCCTGCTAACCAAAACTGTTCTTCCTGAGAGTCAAGACTTATTACCCATGCTATTGAAGTGATACATTCAAGAGACAGAGAAGTAAGAGAAAGTGAAAGGGAAGTATTGAACATTATATCTTCATAAATATTTTAATTTCTTATTTGATAAAATGGAGACTTTGAAGATGACTGTCTTTCCTCCCATGCTCTCCTGGAATCTTTTTTCTGGGCTTGCATTTTCTCTGTTCATGGATTTCTTGCCACTGCTGGTGCAGCCATCCTTTCTCCAGACCTAAGCATCAACTTTTCTTTGACAAGCAATTTGTTCTGTCTTATGATATCAGACTTGCTCGGCCTTTGGGTTTTGATGGCAGCTTCTAGATCCTGTTTGTTTGTTTATTTATTTAGCATCCTTTTTGATTCTAAACAGCTAAACAAAGTTTCTGTAATAAATTGGAAGAGCCAATAAATTTGAAGGTCAGCCACTCCTGACCTTCCAACTCAAGCATTTTTTGCTTTCTGGTCCTGACTTGTCCCACTTTGAGATGGGAGACCTGGCAGAACTGAAAGAAGGTATCTTTGGGGTGATGGAGGAAAGCGCAAAGTAAGTGAGATTGGGACACAGTGATTTGAAAGACAAACGGACTTAGAAGAAGGGGAAGTTAAATTAGGAGAATTTGTTAGTGGAGGACACAAGAGGGAGACATTTTAGGCTAGTCAGTAGACTTAGGAAAGATGTAGCGAGGTAGAGCTGTGGGGTAGTTGTATAACATTATATATATATATATATATATGTATGTAATTTTAAGCTAATTTTCTCTCAGACTTTGCAACAGTTTTCTAAGAGTAGGTGTATCCTACAGCCCTATCAAGGATAGGCAGGAAATCTTAAAAAAATTATGATTAAAAAAAAATAAGTGGGAAGGAAAGTTGAAACATTAAATAGAAAATGGAAAAGCATAGCAGAATAAGCAATAGGGAAGAAATAGCACAACAGATAATCAATGGGATAATTAATGGGGAAAGAAGATAGCAGTAGTTGGGTACAGTGTGGGAAAGAGCTGGAAAAAAAGCAGCTGCCATCTCTGTCTGGGAGGGAATCATGTTGAAAAGTGCTCAATTATGTGCCAGTTATGTGATTGCAGTTCCTCACTCTAGACATTTCCTGAAAAAAAGAGCCTCTCCCAACATTTTAGAAGGTGTTATGAAAGGCTGCTTGGTTTTGAAAAAAAAAGAATTAAAAATAGTGGCAAAGTTTCCTGATTTATCTCAATTAACAAAGATTAGTCAGCTTTGATTGTGTGATCTAGGTGTGCATATTACCTGACAAAAATAAGTCATTCACAAGTTCTTTTTTAGTCATTTATTTGCACTACAGTGTTTTCCACCAGGGTGCTGGAAAATGCTGATTTTCCCTGGGGTTAGAGACTGCCCTAGTGAGGTGAGAAAGCTGGCCTTTTATATAAAAAAATAAATAAATCAAGTTTGTAACTCTCTCATTTAAGTTTTCTGTTTTTGTAACAATCTCAATAGCAAGGGGCTGGAATTTAACTCTTTAATTCTTAAAGTTACCTGGTTAAATTATTCTTAATATTTAATCATGCATATGTGGTTCAATGTGTTTTGATGTTAATTTCAAATGAGATTATTCCTTTTATTTTTCTTGCTTTTAGGTGTGACAAATTGCCAAACTCCGCTGTGTGTGTACTGATGTCATGAATATTTTTCTAGGTTCCATGGGGTTTTCTTAGTGAGCTGAGGTAGATCTTTGTTAATGGGAAAACATTTAAATCCTTGAGGAGAATTTAGCCTCTTAAAACAACCAAGTCTGGTATGATGTAGTGTCACTGTTGGCATCCACTTGTATTTTCCATCACCAGTTTATCTCATCATCATGTATTTTCTCGTCAGTTGATGATGATGCACTGTGTGATCAATAGTAGGGCACTAAGTGTTTCTGTGCAGAGTTGAGAAAAGCGAAAAATTGGAGGAACATTTCATTTTTAGCTGGTATTTTTGCTGAAAATATTTTGATGTTCTCAGAGAGAAGATGCTCAACAGAAGCAGAAATTAACTGCTATTGTATTTATTTTCACTAGCATTGTTTCCATTTTTGGAAGCAGGTCTCATGAAACTCATTTTACAGGAAAAGAATACAAATTATTTCCCCACTCCTCACCACTGCTCCTCTGTCATTTTTTTTTCCTCTCTTTCCATCCTGCTTTTAAAATTAGGCTTCTAAGAAGTGTTTTAAAAAGCAGCCACTGGGGGACATGTTCATTATATCTGCTCCTCTTCTTGCTTGCTATTGAGCCTTAAGTTAGATGATTGAAGTTGGGACAGCAGTTGCAAGCAATTGAATTGATGAGTTGGAGGAAAAGCTAGCAGGTGAATTCAGCAGGGTGTTCTTTTTATGAGTAGTTCCTTGATTACCAAGAAAATAGTGCATCACATTTTTTGCAGATAGTTGATCAAGATAGTAACATGAGCCCCATCTCTAACCCATTAATGTGTAGAAAATCTGAAGCTGGAAATGCATGGAGTGGAAGTGGGTGGATGACGCTTTGCTCCTTGGGAATTTGGTTTTATAGGCTAGGAAGGTGATGCAGGAGGTGAAATTGGTAGTTTGATTATGTTTATGGTATCAACTATTCAATTTTCATAAAATTATCAATTCTATAACACTTGGGGAATAAAATCCAAAAGAAGCTCTTGTCTTCCAGGCTGCTTTTTTATCCATCATCCCACATAAATTATTCTGGATAGAATTAATAATGTAGATATTTGGTGTTTGAAAACAGGAGATGTATGCTGTGAATTAAAAAAATATGAAGGTAGTTATGTCAAAATAAGAGGTTCACACAAGGGAAAATTTTGTTTCTTTTCAGTGGAAAAAGGAGTTGCTGCTGTTTTATAAATAATAAAAGGTTCTGTTTGCCAGAAATAGTCTTACATAAGTAGGCCTAGCAATCCTGTGATTAAATTTTTGGTTTTGACGTTTCACCATTGCTAGTAAAAGTGGCTTCACATCTTTCCAGTATAGTTTGGGTAGTGTAATGACATCATACTCTAGGCATTTGTATCTATGTTTGTACGCAATGAAATTAGGAAGCACTGGGTGTATACAAGTAGCATCAGTGCTGTGATGAAGTGCTCTTAAAATAAGTATGCACAAGTAGAAGTGTCTGGAGATATAAAATATTCAGAGGGCTGAATTAATGACCGAGAAAGACGGTTTGATGTTTTGAAAGTTTCTATTTTTTTTTAAGAAAGAATCAATTATGTATTAATATAAAGCTGTTTGATTAGCTGTCGGCAGCGGGTGTTGTCGCTGTGCCACTCAGGAAGAGTTGGTGCAAGGTGGCTGTGCTCTGGTGCTGTGGCTGAGGCTGGGCCAGCTTATCCCAGACTGGGGCACAGGATGGCAGCTCCTTGGGGTGCACGGTCACTCAGAGGCACGAGGAGGGCATGTCCTGCTGCCCTGCAGCCCAGGGGCTCTCCTGGGCTAATGTGGCCAGTGCAGGATTTGACTGCAAGAGGCGTTTCCCCGCCAGCCTAAAGCCAGCACAGCTCCCACCTTCTCCTTCACAGTGACCTCTGAAATGCATGGCGTGCTTTAAGATGGAATTGGGTGTTGTCATTTAGAAGTAGCTTCTACTAGGCAAAATTTTTTAAAATAGATTTAGGAGGAAGTAAAAATCATTACTCATCAAAATTAAGCTATAATAGAAGATGTTCTGACATTGATGTCAAAATGCTTTTTAAGGACTTTTTCTGCGACTTCATATGAAACTCCATCTCTCCCCAAGTTCAGTGTAAAATAAAACCTTAGCCAAAAGAAAGTTTCTGTGTGTTTTCTGTGTGTGTGTGTGTGTATATATATAGCTAGTTAATGGTCTGTGTAAATAAGGACTGTACTCCATGCCTAAAAGATCAGTCTTGCTGATACTGCTGAGGAACCTTATCTGTTGCTATCAGAGCTGAACTCTGGAGGCTGGATGCTCATTTTGGTGAAATCTCAGCTGCCTTTTCTAAAATACACTTTTTCCCCTCTCTAGCAGAACCCAGATCACACTTAATGGCTTCAGTCAAAAAATCATAAAGTCAGTGCTAATGTGAATTTCTCTCACATGAATCTGCCAGTGGTTTCCCTTTTATTTGGTTTCTGTGTTTAAGACCAGTCCTAGAGAATGGTCTAAATATAGATCTAAGGATTATAGAGTTCTGGATTAGCAAATGTCATTAATACACCTCTGAAATTCTGATCTTTTTGGGATGTATATGTAAATTCAAGTGTGAATTTTCTGGATTATATTTTTTAAGCTTAAAAGGGATTGTTTCTTTAATTTAAATTTTCTCCATGGGAGCTGCCATTTTATTGATGCCATTTAGCAGAGGGCCCAGTTTACAGGAGCATGCTGAGAAGTTTTTTTTTTAGAGAACACTGGAAACCAGAACATTCTAAGTTGTAAAGCATCCCGCTGACTTTATTTTCTAATAAAATGTTTAAAGGTTTCTGTATTAACCAAAATAGGTACCAAGTTAACACCCTGGGACTTCAGTCTTCCAGCTTTTTACTAAGACTATATACTAAGACCTGTTCAAAGCTTGCAGGTTGGTTTTGATCAACCACCACTTCAAATCAGTGTTTTTTGAGACTGGCTTTTATATTATGTGATAGTATCACTGAATAATCTGACACAGTGTCTTTGAAGTATGTCTGATATTGACTCCTTTTATTTGGGTAGCAGCTACTCAGCCTAGTGAAGAAATAGAGGATTGAAGGCTTGTCTTATCTCCAACAATATCATGACATTTTTAAGCCATGCATATTAAGCTTCTTTTTTTATTACTGCTGTCCCACAAGCTTCTCCAACCTTTTTCATCATGGGGTTGAGAAAACCTTTAAAATGCTTGTTGATCATTTGGCAGATCAAATACACTGAAAATTGTTTAGTATTCTGCAATTGATGTGTATTACCCTGCTGACCTTAGGCTAACTTCTGTCAAATGAAGGCATGTGATTATCCTTCAGAGCTATGGTCTTGGTGTCAAGGGTCAAGGAACCCTCTTAAATATGTTAGAAAAAATGGTGAAAATGGACATACTTTAAGGACTGCCTACAGTAAGATATTTGCAAGCTCTTCCTAAAAGAGAAGAAATGTACAGTCAGACTTTAAGGTTTCCCAGCAGTACTGGTCTCTTCATTAATGGTTCAGCCCATTTTCTCCGTGTTCTCTTCCCTTCCTCCTCCCACTCAATTTTTAATAGAATCAGATGTTTTTAGCAGTCACAGCTTAAAATCTTTAGGTTTTTTGATTGATACATACAGGCCTGGAATTTCTTTTTCTGTTGAAGATTTGCATCTGCCAGACATCCAAGGGTTTTCCAAAACAGCTCAGGGTAAAAGGTGCTTTCCTTGAAATTCCTGCATGCTGTAGTGAAGAGGAAATGTCAGTCTCAAGACAACATTGGGTAAGGGAAAAAAAAAGGATGCCTTCTTTAATAATCATGATCATATTAACCTGAGATGTATTTTGGTTAATGTGAAAACATGAGTATCTACCAAAAAGTAAGTGGGAAACTTGGTACAAAGTATGTTATATTATATATTCTTATATATTATATAGGAATATTACGTGTTTCTTGCTTATTAATTTCTAAGATTTGGTCCATAGTTTCAGGAGGGTGATGTGGGAAAAATGAGATGTAAGCAGACAACAGAAATTTTAGAGGTCACTTCAGGAAATGGACTTTATGGAACAATCTCGTGAATATTGGACCTTTTGGATAAATTTTGCTTTCTTAAATTAATTTTTTACTGTGTATAATGCTTTTAGTCAGTCTGGCAAAGATACTTTTTCTAGTTTGGGAAAGAGAGAACTGCCTTCAAGTATTGTGTTTCTTTGGCTCATGTCTTGCTGCTAAATGCTTCCTCTCTGGGTACAACCTTTGAAAGATCAGCAAAGAAAATACTAATAAGCCATGAGACTGTTTCTGCCAGTCTAATGTAATTCCCTTTGTAGTGAAGGCAGAACAGAAGCAGAAAAGTGCAGCCAATTCTCCACAGGATGGAGAGAATGCCTATATCCTGGCTTCAGCAAGATGGAAAAAATGATGGAATGGAATTAACTGATTATCTGACAAAAGTATTGTATCTTACAGAAATTCCATTACATGAAAGTACACAGGAACTTGATCACAGTGGAGAGACTGGGCATGGAGCATTCCCCTGAATATGCAAAGGTGCAAGTGGCTAAGTTAGCCAGAAGATGAATGTATGGATTAAGAGCACTCTGCACACACAGACATGGATTAACCAGATCTGAGCCACTGGAATATGTCTTGCTGCTATGCATTGACAGAAAATATCTTTAAAGCCAGCTTATACAACTTCACAGGGATGGCTTTGGCATTGGAGAAAACTTGTTTGACAACAAATGTAATCCATGAAACTGAAAGGGATCTTGTTTAGATGAGAGGGACAAACCTTTTCTGTGGTCCAAGTGGGCTTTTTAAATGCTGTTGGTTGATGAAATGTTAATCCATATGCTAATTTTATTGATAGGATCTTACAGTCTCTAGTGGCATGTGAAAATATCAGTTTCTCAATGCCAGGTCAGATATATCCTGTGCAAAGTATGGAATTGATCTGAAATTTTGCTAGATATAGAACATCATGTCAGGATTTTTTTTTTGCAATGGTTCCTACCAATCTTGGTACAGATGCAGCCAAGGTTGTGGAGGAACCCTGTAAATGTAACAAGATTGCTTTTTATTATCTGGCAATCAGGAGTGATCCCTGATGACTGGAAAATTAGAAGGATTGTATTTATGTTGAAGAGGAACAACACCTATAGGGTTGATAGTCTCTGCACAGTACCAGGAAAGATTATGGAGCAAATTATTCTAGAACTCATTTCTGAGTATGAGAGACAAGAAGATGTTGAAAACAGCTAGCATGCCTTTACTAATGACAAATCATGCCTGACCAACATAATTGCCTCCAACAAATGACTGGCTCTGTAAACAATAGAAGTGTGGTGAATGCTGATTGAAATGTACCTCATCAAGTTCTCCAGAAAAGTCTTCAGTATTATCATAGCAGACAACTTGAGGTCTCATGAGTGCTGGTTGGATTGCTACATTCCAAAGTTGGTGATCCACATCCAAAATACAATTGACAACTGGCTACTAGGGCTATCCTTCAGGAGCTGATGGTGGGGAGCAGTGGTGTTGGATGGGATGTCTGTCATTGCTACAGACTTACCTGGCAATCACTGGACTCTTGGCTGAGCTTGACTTCCATCAGTGAACCTGTTTAGATCTCCACATTTGGGCTCAGGGACTGACTGCCTTGTCATCGAGGCTGCTGTGCCTGCCTGCTTGGTTGTCTTGCCCAGTGGCTGTCTGCATCTTCAAAAACCATGCTGTTCTGAGCAGGGTGTTGGTCTGGATGAAGCCCAGAGACCCCTTACAGCCTACATGATTTTTTTCATTCTGTGAAATGTGGCTGTGTTCCACCTTGCCTTTCTTACAGTAGTCACATTGTTTTAAACCATATTGACTGCTTTGTGAGGCCTTAGTTGTTGGTATTTAATTATTTTTTGTTAAAATAGATATAGTTTATCAGTCAGCCATTTATTGAGATAAAATGAACAAGGTGAACTTCATTCTACTTTCTCTTATAATGGGAGACAAAGGGCAGATGGCTGGGGGCTCTTCCGTAGATTTCAATGGGGATGCTTAGAGGATTCTGAAGGGACAACCTCCCACTCTGCCAGAGCTTCAAGGACATCAGTCTGCAAACTGTGGTGAGCAGGCATCTGTCATGATTGCTGCTTGTCTCAGTACGGCTTCGTTTCTACAGCACCTGTCTCCTGGTGTGGCAGAGGAACAAGTGAGGTTTGCCGTACATGTCTTACACCTTGTGATGGGATGATGGTTGTGCAGCTGCCTCGAGGGATTAGCTGCCAACAGGGTAGGTTCTGTGTGTTTCTGTTCAGCTGTTAGCTGTGCTTCACAGTGGCAGAGGGTGAGAAAGAGTGTGTGCTGAGTAGCCTGCTTCTAACACCTTGGTCCCCCTAACACAGCCCAGAGAAAAGGTGCCTGCAGCCAAGTAGGTGTTTCCCCTAATATCAAGCTCACGTTATTTGTGCATGGCACAGGAGGTCTGTGGTTGCTCCTGGAAGTGAAAGTGGCTGTGACACCTCTGCACCCTGCTAGCTCTGCAACTGGGGGACTGGGGCAGCACCCTCTGCTCGCTCCTCCGGGAGCTGATTCCACTGGCTTGCACTAAAAATGAAAGCAGATGTGGCAAGAAAAATGATCAGATGAATATAGCTGGTTTAGTGCTCGCACTTGCCATGCCAGGCAGGGTAGAATCGTTCTGCATTTTGCTGTTACCTTAATTCTGCTCCTACACAGTGCTAATTATAATCCTGATATGATCTAATTAAAATAAAAAAACAAACCAAACACCACTCCCTATGCTGCGTGATTGATTCTTAGGCCATGAAAAGTGAAAGCTAGGCAGGATCTGGAGGATCTCTGCTGCAAACTCTGACACATACTTCGTGAATCCTGGGTGGAGAATGTCTAAGAATAAACTGGGTTGGTAATTATGAATATTGTTAGTAAAATCTCAGTATTAAAAAGTATGCTTTCCAGATAATTTATATGAATAAGTACATGTGCATGTGATGATCTGTACACAAATAAGTAGCTGTGGTATTTTGGGGGAAATATGACTGTGGAGCCATTTTTGTATTTGAGGCTGTTCTGAGTAGGGAGTCACTTCATTTGTACTATGGTTTGTAATTCCAACTCTGCCACTAAAACCCAGTATGATTTTAATGGTTTTTAATCTATGTTTGAATATTGCATGCTAATTTGTTTTCACCAGAGATTTGCTATTGATTGAATTCTTAAATAGTGTCCCTGCTGGCAGAATTGCTTCCTACTAGTTAGCATCTGTCTGCCGGATCAGGGGCTCTGGGTTCATATCCTTGCTTTCACTGACACAAATAGGATGGCTTAGCACATCTTTCTTTTTTTGTCTCTCCGTCTTTATTTGTAGTTCTCCACCTCCGTAAATCCTTCTGTCTTTTCTCTTTCTTCTTTTCCTCTTAACTTCTCACATAGTGAAGCTAAGAGAGGAGGGTGTGTGGGATGAGGAGTAGAAAAGGGGGAGAGAAAGTGAGAGGGAGAGTGAGGGAGACAAAAGGGAGAATGTGAGAGGTGAGGAGGAGGTGGTAATGAAGGTGGAAATAGAACAAAGAAGGAGGGGGAGAGGGTGTGTGGAAAGGGGAATTAAATAAGGAGGGCATGAGAGGGGGAGAGACTCTTCTAAATTTTTAACCCGAAGACAGGGCAGTCTTTTTTTTGCTCCTTACAGGAGGAATAATTAGAGCAAATGTTGGTCCTGAACTTCTTCTGTCAGCAGTTAATTTTCCAAAGCTCTGAATGTATCACTTATTCTTATTTTATTCTTTTTTCTTATTTTATTCTTATTTTATTTGTACATATGCAAATTTTATTCTTATTTGCATATGTACAAATAGCCTGTAGTATTAAATGTGTCTGCTCACTGGTCAATGTGGGGAAATGGCTCCGTGGACGTTTTCTCTCCCAGTTGTTATATGGGCAATTTCTTTGATACAAAGATCCAGTTTTAGCAAAATGAATCTAAAAGAGTGTTTGTGTTCTAGTTACCTAACCATGGGTATGCTCTTATTAGCTGAGGTTTAACTTCTGGAGATTCTTTAAATTACTTCCTGCTGGAAGCAAGTTTTGTAGCCAGCACAGAATAGCTGGAAACATAACTTCCCTGCTCATCTACTATCTTACTCAGTCCACCTTTTCTTCACTGTATTTTCCACACTGTCCCTTTCTCTGGTATGAAACGGGAAGGAAACATGAAGGAAATCAGTTTCCCCCACAAGACTCTAGAGATGATGGATTGCTATTCAGACTCTTTTTTTTTGCTGTATAGACCATATATTTTTGGTCTTTTGGTCAGGAAGGCTTAGCACTGTTAACTGTGCTTGTGAAGTTGTATAGAGATGGCAGGCAGTAACTTGCACAGTAGCTCTGCCTGTCATTGCTGAGACATCTTTATGCATTTTCCATTTCTTCATTCTGTATTGTGCAGCAACAGGGACATTCAGCTCATCATTTACTGCTAATATTCTGTCCATTAATAGAAACTGTTGATTTCATTTGCTTGTAGTGAGGAGTTATTGAATATTTGCACCAAACAGTTATTCACCAGCAACCTTCCCTATGCAACTTTATGGTGCTGAGCAATTACAAATTAAAATGGAATGTGTGCTTTGGTGCTTTGCTTTTCTGTACTTGCAATGATGTCTGGGGAAATACTGCAATGGAGAAATTCCATGTTGAGGTAATTCTAGAAATCATATTCACATTAGAAATCCCCAAACCATACTTTATTTTAAAATGTTTTAATGAGCTACCATATTCAGTGCATTAATCTATCAAGGAGAAGTGCATGGGAATACATTTCAAACCCCAGAGTCGAATTGAGGGAAGGTGTTAGAGAGGACATCCTAAGTTTTCATGATGGAAGGTATGGATTTGTTCCCTCATACCTTTCTCTGTATTAACTTGCAGTGGGAAGACATTACAGACTTTATTGTGGTGTAATAAGAGTGTAAGAAAATCTGAAATAGGGGAATAATTTTGATATTCTTTAGCAATCATAGAAATGTCTTGATTTTATGCCTCTGTAACGAGTTGACTCTGTGAGTCAGAGACTGACCAAAGCCTCCTTAACACACCCTTCTGCATCTGGACAGTGGAGAGAAATCACTCACCAAATACCATCATGGGTAAAACAGGCTCTAATTGGAGATAATAATTGAATTTATTACTTAAAAAATCAGAACACGATAATGAGAAGTAAAATAAGTCCTTAAAAACACATTTTCCCCACCCATCCCTCCTTTTCATCTCTACCTCCTCCCCTCAGAGGTGCAGGGAGACAGGGAATAGGGGTTTTGGTCAGTTCACCACAGATGGTTCCTGCTGCTGTTCAGGGAGAGGAGTCCTTCCCCTGTTCCAGTGTGGGATATAGTCCTCCTCAGACTACTCCAATGTGTGCCACTCTTTCACAGGGTGAAGTCCTTCAGGATCAGCTGCTTGTGCTTTCTCTACAGGCACACAAATCCTACCAGGAAACCTGCTCTGGTGTGGGCTCCTCTCTCCCTAGGTCTGCAAGACCCTGCTCTGGCATGGCCCTCCCATGGGTTTACAGCCTCCTCTCAGACATCCATCTGCTCTGCCATGGGTTCCTCCTCTCCAGGCTGCAGCTGGATCTCTGCATCCATGTGAGCTTCCATGGGCTGCAGGGCACAGCTGTCTCACCATGGTCTGCACTTCAGGCTGCAGGGGAATCTCAGCTCTGGTGCCTGGGTCACCTCCTGCATGCCCCTCATTTAATCCATTATGTTTTCAAGCTTAGTCTCGTTTCATCTTCCTTTCTTTTAATGGTATTCTTTCTTGAAACCACTTGCCAAAGTGTTTTTTTTATGTAGAAATCATAAATTCTCACCTACAGTTTCTCTCACGATATGGACTGTGTGTGAGTAATGACATCTTTTTGGTTTCTTGTTTCTTGATAGTAACTTGTAACATTGCAATCCTGTGGTGTGTTCAGAATGGAATTTCAAATATCACACACTTGATGGTATTGAATAGGTGAAAAGGTTCTATGAATATTTACAATGAAGAAAAGCAAGAGAAAGGGTAAAAGGTCTGTTTTGAAGCTATAATTTTAGGCTATAATATTAAGAAGAGGTGGTTTTTTTATGTGTTAAAAAAATTCTGTGAGAGAATGAAAAAAATCCAAGTATTTCTTTTTTAAACCTGGTTAATTTTGAGATCTTTAATAAAACATTTTAGAGAATGGCAGTTTGGGAAAGGCAGAGGATTTGAATGATCCTGTAGGTTCCATCCTGACAGTTTGTATGACTGTGGATGACTTTGTATGACTCTGGACTCTCATCTTGTATGAAGACAAGTAATAGAAGACTGAGTAAGGCGGCAGGACCCACAAAAAGAGAAGATGAATCCACGCATAAGAAACATGCAGCAAAGACCAATTAAGTGTTCAGATTCCTTAGTTTAACTTCTATTAAGTAGGTGTTTCTTCACCAAAATTCTATACCCCTGTTCTTGGAATTCCACTTATATCCATATAGGTGCTACATCCATCGAATTCCTCATGTAAAAGATGGAGAATTCCAGGAAATGACCTGCTTTTTTAATTAAATGTTGAGGAAGGTAGGCATTTTTAGGTTTGTATATTCTTGTATAGTAAAAGAAATAAAATATTTAGTTGAAAAATTCTGAGAGAAGTCTAGGCATTGTCAGTCTCCAAGTAGAAAGAAAGAAAATATTTTTTTAAAAAATCAGAAGAAAATTAGTGACTTTCATAAAAATGACTCTAGAACTGCATTTAAGTGAATAATGTAGCCCATAAAAAACCTCCCTCCTTATATTTTTGAGTTTTTGTACCTTGCTTACTGCATTTTTCTGGTCCACTCTGCTTTTAAACTCTGTCTAGCTTATCACTTGCAGCCTCTTACCTCATCTTAGATGAGTCTCCTACATGCATTTCTATTTGGGTCAGTCCCTTTTATCTTTAAATTAATAAAAATTCTTCACTGCAGACTAAGTTCTAAGGAATAAAACCTCACTCCTCAACTCTCTTGTGTCACCTTTTCACCTCCCACTCCATCCAGTGCAACAGTCAGTCTTGTAGGTACCTTTATTCTTCTTGTACCTACAAGTCAGAGTTTGTATTAGTGTGACTCAGCAGCAAACCAAAACCCTACTATTCTTACCATCCTCCTCTTGACTGTGAGCAGACCTGCCACCTCTTCACCCCCAGGTTTTAATATCCTTAGCTTTATGGTTAAACACGAAGATTCTAGCTGTGGATTCCTTGACCTAGTTGTGCTGGAGCAACAATTAAGTGTAGTGGTAAGACTATCGATTCTCAAGTAGCATTCTAGGGTTTGGCTTTGCATCCTTTGTGAACTTGAGGAAACTACTGTAATTTTAAATCCCTAGCATATGCTACCATGGTGAAAATGCTAGGGATGAAAGATTTTGAAGAACAAAATTAATGTGCATTTGTAATTCAGGAAATTGTGAGATTCCTTTTTTTTTTTTCCTTTTCATATAAATGAGGTATTTTGTTAATTTTGACGTCTTTGCTTACTATTGCTTTGTGATATCCCAGTAAGAGACTTTTTTCATCTGCGGATTGAGGATGTACATATATGTAAGTCCTCAACTGAGGGAACAGTGGAGCACTGATACCCAGAGTGGAATGTGTAATTGTCTGGTTTGTACTAATACAGCCACATCTGATTGGAATGGTTTTACTCATTTATGTGATCAAGTGCTTGAACGGAGTTGGATATGCAGACGTATGAAATTTTCACATACAACATCCTAATAGACACTGTAAGCACATGGAATTTATGAAGAAGAAAGCAGCAGACATATTTTAATTTTATTAACTCAATGTATGAAACATAGTAGACTGAAGAATTATTTCAGCATGAGTAAACCACAGTTCTTTATTATTAAGCATTACTATCAAATTTGAAGGATGGCATGATATATGATTGCTACTAAAGCACAACCAGAAAGATAGTGTTTAGATTTAGTATGCATTTGGGCCTTATAAATGTGAATTTCAGTTATTTCAGAATAATAACACGAATTTGATAACAGACACTGTTTAGGTTGGAGTTGCACAAATGCTATTACTGTGGTTCTTCATTTCTGAAGTGTGGACGAGTTTTTTTAAAAAGTGCTGGTACAATTTAATTGCCTGAACTAAACATCCTTCTAAGCTCTTCCTTTTCAAAAGAGGATGTCTTGCTTTCTTTGGGGTTTTGTTTGTTTGGGTGGTTTTTGGGTTTGTTTGGTTGTTTGGTTGTTTGGTTGTTTGGTTTTTTTTTGTGGAGGGGAGAAAGAAGGAGTTGTGTCTATATGTGCATGGGAAAAGTGTTTGTTTTTTTTTTCCCCCCAGAAAAAGTGACTTTCTGAAATAGTGTAAAAGGCTTCTACTTTGTCTTATTTTTTTGACTGCTAGACAGTTGTTTTCAGAGCTACAGCTAAAGCAGCTCAGGCAGGGCCAGGGCAATCAAAAGCAGACTTCTTCTTTAGTATGAAGCAATCACTCTACAGACTCCGTTGACTCTAACTAGGGGCAGGATTCATCTGCCTGACTGCGGGAATGTAGTGCATCCATTTGAGATGCTTGTTGGGCCTTCTTTTTGGGAACATCTGTGTGGAAGGGGCTAGTGGTTTTAAGGTGTGGAGTTAAGCAGCTGTTGTTTAGTTTGTTTGCACAGTCGCCAATCTGTAAAAAAACTACTTTAAATTAGTATGTCTCTGAAGAATCTAGTACATTACAGACTTTGCTGCACTGTCAGATCTAGAAACAGAACATTTCTTACTTAATAATCCTCTTGACTTCATCATTTTAGCTAATAAATAAGGAAGGAAGTAAAATAAATAGTCAGTCAAAGTTACCCAGAGTCATACAAACCATCAAGATGAGACCTACAGGATCATGCAAATCCTCTACCTTTCCCAAACTGCCATCCTCTAATATGTTTTATAAAAGATCTTAAAATTAACCAGGTTTAATAGAGCAATACTTGTTTTTTGGTTTTTTTTTCATTCTCTCACAGAAATTTTTAACACATTAAAAAAAAAAAATCTCTTCTTAATATTATAGCCTAAAATTATAACTTCAAGACAGACCTTTTATCCTTTCTCTTGCTTTTCTTCATTGACTTGCCGTAGTGAAAGCCTGCTTGTGCAGCTAGTATTTTTCAAATAGAGAAGAAGAAAACTGGACAGCAGAGCAGTATATTTACAAGATTCTGGAAGACCTAAAATGAATAATTGACAATGGTTGTCTGACACTGTACTTTTAACTTTTTTGCTTTTTTCCTAGAGCAGTATTTGTATTGTCATCTACTCCTTTCTTTTTTCAGCATCTGCAAAGATTTAATCTGGAAATTTTATCTTTTGTCTCTCAGCACTTGTCACTCTAAGGCTCTCTTTTGGTGTGAATCCATATTTGCTCTCCTTACAAATAAAGTCCTTGCTGGCGCTAAACACTTATCTAAGTAAAATCAGAATAAATGCTTGAAGGTTAAAACTGAGAATCACTTTAAGAAAGTCACAGAATGTCACATTATTGTTTGGAGGTCTAAAACTTAATATAAGAATATCAGAATTTCTGCTCATAGAAATACCTTTTTTCTGAATTAGGCTTTTTAGATGTTTTTCACAGCGGTCATTTCAGGTCATAGAAAATGCAAGAATAATTGAACGGTAGATACTCAGGGTTACTTTTCTTTGTGGTAACATGTTGGATTTTGCAGGAGTTTGTGGCCAGTGACAAGGGCCGGACAGCTGACCACAGGGACGGCCGGCGGCTCGGCGGCTTGTTCTGAAAGTTTCCTTTCTGTTAAGTCAACTTCAGCTGAGGACTTCTTTTCCCCTTGCCGCGATCCGGGCTTCCCTGGGATGGTGGCCACTGTCCCAAAAGCCGGAGAGCTGCTGAGAGAGAGAGTGCTCCCTTGCCTGGAGCC
Organism: Petroica traversi; assembly: GCA_025920805.1. Classification (NCBI taxonomy): domain Eukaryota; kingdom Metazoa; phylum Chordata; class Aves; order Passeriformes; family Petroicidae; genus Petroica; species Petroica traversi. The sequence continues at coordinate 8,141,479 of JAHLSL010000046.1, read as the reverse complement.
CAAATCAGACACAGGACAGCATGGTCTGCTCTGCTTGGGTTCAGGGACAAAAGACCCCGGAAAGCCCAGCTTTCAGACTTTTATTCTGAGGGTTACAACTTATCTCATAATGGTACAGGGGAGGAAACAGGGAAGGGTCAGAGGGTCAGGGCCTAATCGGGAAGGAGTAAGGGAGGAGAGAGGGAGACACAAGATACCATTGTTAACTGAATGATGAGAGGGGGGAGTTCGACCCCCTTTCCAAGGCCAAACCTAATTCTATCTTAGAAGGGCCTCACTTTCTAGGCCCCCACAAATTCCTCAGGGGATATGTAACTCTCTGGGCTTGAACCACCGCTACAGGAGTTGAAGGTGAGTGAGTTAAGCTGCAGGACCCAGGCTGTTGGAGAAGGCCTCCAGCAGTGTCAGTGCTCTGTGCCAGGCCCATGGAAGGTTTGCTGGTGGATCCATGGCAGCAGCGGAACCGAGGGGCCGCAGCCTCTCCAGGGCTGGAGAGCGCGCGGGGAAGTGGGAGAGTGTTCATAGCCTGGCACTGGTGGCACCACCAGCAACAAACAACACTGCTCCACTTCAGTCAAGAACTCAAAAAAGCCCTTTCATGAACTTAATTAAGAACTTTTCTGACAGCGGGGACACACTAATTGTCTGTTGCAACCTCCAAGAAAGAAATCAAAGGAACTCTGCTGAAATTCAGGATTTGCAAGCAATCGGCTTTCCTACCTGCCAACATCTGAAAGCTAAAAATAGGAAGTACGGTGAAGGAGGGTTTTCATATTTGTTTCTATGGAATTTCCCAGCTGAAGACTTCGGGATTTAGCTAAGGAACTTTAGCAGAAAAAACATGGATAGAACACAGTGAAGCATTTTGCTGTAATTAATAGATGCATTTTTTTGGTGAAAGTAAGATAAATCTTAGTTGTTTAAATTCTACTGTGATTCACATTGTCTAGAATTTTTGACAGGATGGGGGTAGAATAGTTACATTAGAATAGTGAGACTTCTTTCTTAAGGAGGAACAGTTGATTTTTTTTGATTACAAGAAGATATTTTCTCTGACTTCAAAAATTTTTCAGTCGTACAAATGATCACAGAAAAAGCATACTTCTGGCTGGTCAAGAGAATTAAGTTTCTGGCTTTTTTCCATAATAAATTGATTGCCACTTTTCATTTTGCATTTTTAATTTTTATTTTAATTTTCATTAAATACTTATGTAGGACTCTTCATCTGTAAATCCTGTGCATTTAAAAATGAAAGTTAATTTTTGTACTTCAGAAAATTTCAAAGGTGCTTACTAAGATTAGGGAAGATTTTATACGAAGAAAAAATTTTATGTAATTCTTTCTAGACACTACAAAGAAGAAAATAGAGCAGAGATGAAAATTCTTCTCTTATTTTTCAGAGATGAAAAATACTGATGTAAGACTTTGAAGCATTCATTTGCTTGCATTCAACAGTATCCTGTCAAGTTTAATATGGAGTATCTTCCAGGGAATGTGATATTTTAACTGAGTAACTGGTATCTACCTTGGGAATGATGCAGCAGCAACTGACTTTATTCATCTTTATTCATCTTTATTGATCTTTATTCATCTTTATTCCTTCTAAACACAAACGATTTAAAATTATAAGATATGAAATACAGGGAGTTGGTAAAAGATAGCAAATAAATAATTTGGGGATGTATTTTAGACAAAAAATACCCTAAGGAATATGCTGGCCCATTTACAGATGTACAAAAATTCGCTAAATTTTTCTTTTTGTACACAGGTAAAAATGGAAAAGTGTGTTTGCATCCTGTGAGGACAAGAAGTCATTTCTGACTTCTATAGTAATGAAACAAAACTTGAGACATCACCTGCCTCTGATAAATATTTTAAAATAAATAGGCCTGAATTATATGTGCATAAGAAGACCGAAGACTTGGCTGCAGAAGTCTCTGGCTGGCTGATGATCTGTTTTCCTTTGTTAAATTTTTGGAATTAGGAAAATTCTGTAAATTTATTGGACTCTTTATGTAGAGGTAGTATTCAAAAGAGGCACTTGGATAACCATGGAGGCTGCTGGGCCATTAAGCCAAACGTTCACCCTTGGCATTTGTAATACGGCATTTGGAAAAAGGATAAAGGAAGGACACAATTCTTAGGGCATTATATTTTTAAAGCTTGTTGAAAGGTCGCAAAAGGTTCAGTTAAGAGCTACAATAATGTTTCAGATGCTGGAGAAACTACTTTGCAGTGGAGGGTTTAGAGATTTCAATCGCTTTAGTTTATCACACAGGAGATCAAGAGGTGACTTAATTATAAAGTGTAAACACTTTCATACACGCACAGTATTCACCACTAAAAGCTTTTTAATCTAGTGGTGAAAGGCAGAATAAGCACTGAGGGATGGGAGTTGAAGTGACTGTCCTTGGAAGCAGGGCATACATTTTTAATGGTGAGTGTGATTCACCTAGTAGGTGTCGATCTCTTGGTATTCTCTGAACAAGACTTGCTTCTTATCTTAAAGTTAATGCATCATGCAGCTTCAGATCCCATCAACTCACACTTCCTGAACTCTGGGACTTAGATGATTTTTTTTTGTTTTAGTTTTGTTTTCCTTTTAATTTTTTAAAAATTATTTCCAATTCCCCTAGAAGGGACAGAAGGGGCCATTTTTATTACATGAGCTAGAATCAAAGCTTTTTATGCCACTATGTTGCAAGAATGTTAATGAGCTCATATTATACATCTTCCTAACTCAGGAACAGCTTTCCTAAAAGGACTAATTGATGTTTTATGGTCTAGTAAAGACAACTTAACTAAACTTAAAGCTTTAATATATTTAATTGTAGGTGATGATGATATTTTCAGTATAATGATTGCAACCACTCCACTATTTCTCAGCCATCAGTCACACATGCCACCAATCATAACTCCCCGGTAATCAACTAGGTAATGATACAAAGTGTGTAAAGCCATGCTTCCACACTCCTCCAGGCTAAAGCAGCTATCCTTTCAGGCTCCTAATAGTGTAATGGCTTGGCTGAGGAATCCATATCAAATACCAAATAATCTCCCAGCTGACTAGATCTTACAAAATTATATAAAATAGGATACCTAGTGGATTTTGATTCAAACCTTTTTATCTAGGGATATTATCATTTGAGTTCCTAATACTCAGCCTCCTTCCAATCTTCCTTACATATATTTTGGTCTTCTAATGACCTGTGACATAAAGAAATTGCAATAGCAGTGGCAGTGAGGACAGGCAGATAATCTAGTACACGCAAAAAATCTCCTACATCTCAGTTCTCATCACAAAAAAGTAGATCCTCTCTGTCCTTCAGTGTACCATATCCTAAGTCACCTCTTCCTAAAATGTTAGAAATGGCATTTCACATGGTGTGATCATAACAGAAATCTTTTTGAATATACCTATTCAAAAATATTGGTCCTACCAGGATATTATTTTGATAATCTTGGCAATATATTTAGAGGGGAAAAAAAAAGGGTGAGAGTTGCTGCTGCTTAGATATACTAACTCCTTGTCTATTTTCAGGTAGGAAAAGTACTGCCTTTCGTCAGCCAAGTCATTTTTTTTTGGCCCATCATTAAATATAACAAATTTTTCTGGCAAATTGTACCTAGCTTCCTACTTTTTGTGAAGCTGGCACGTATGAGGCCACATCAGTGACATGGTTGGATAATGTCAGTGCTCTGGGTCCAGCTCACCTCTTTGCTGTCCTGGCGTTAGACCAAAGCGTGGTGCAATGCACAGATGGCTTGGTAGGTGATTTTCTTTGAAACATAGAAAAATATCTCAGTATTTGTACTGTTGACCAGCTCCAGGAATTTTCTTGAAGCCTCCAGACTTTCACTTCTACTCCAGAAATGCACTGCGGCTGTTCGGATTATAGCTGACAGAAAGAAATTTTTAGTTGTTCCACTTGGGTGGAGAGAGCTGATAAGAAATCATCATCCATTTTGAAGGGTCTCACTCTAGATACCCATACAGCTTCATTCTTCATAATTCTGTTCAGATTTTAGAGAACATGGTACAGTGTGCTGGATAAAAACGTCAGTTGAGCACTCTTGACACACAGCTTTGGATCTGAAATTACATGCCCCAAGTAAAGGGAGGGAGTGCCTTTTAAAATGTGGCACAGAACAAGACTGCAAAATAGTGATTGCATTCTGTGACTGTTCCATGTTGTTGTGAAAAATCTGTGAATTTGGAAGAAGGGCAAGTCAGTGTCATCAAAATGACAAGAACTCTGCTGGCTCAAGCAATAAAAAAGCCTGATGTAAAAGATTGATATTCTTCCTTTACATCTAGCTCCATCTGGAAATCAATTTTTAGGATAAGAAAATACTGAGTTATGACAGGAACTAAATCTTTACAGCTTTTGACTCTGCAAAGGGTTAGCCGAGGGAAATGAAACACCTTTTCCTACTGGAGAGTAAGTAGGAGATTCATGCTATGGTTAGATCCAAGTACTCTGGAACAAATTCTGACTTGGCCACTTGAAAATTTTCAGTGCTTTGTCTATGGACACAGTTACAGTGGAGTATTAAATTTGTATCTGGAGCCTTGTGTGGGACTGAACCAAGTTTTCTGAAGGTCTGAGTTTATGTCACATGATGGCTCAGCAGCCTGTGGACACCTGGGATGGTCCAGAATGATCAGGGAGCCTGAATCTCTGTGACTGCTTCGTAGGCTGTTCTGAGAACCTCTATGGCACAGCAGAAAATACTAACCCAGGAAAACCTTTGGAGAAGTGTCTTTCTGCCAAATTTACGGGTACTTCAGAGTTGCAGGCAGAATCGTAAAAGAGGTTAGTAGACTTCATGCAGGGATTCCCAGGGGACACTCACTCCTGTTATTTAAGACATTATTGGTTTAAAATGAGCTTTAGGGGTTTTCTGCTAGGACTTAAATGGTAAATAGATTGGCAGAAGGTTTTCTTCTCTTAAATTCATGCCTATGATAAGTATGACTCCTCAGGAGAGAACTGCAGTGGGTCTGCTGGATGTGATGAATGAGCACGTGGTTACTGAAGCATCTCTCTTGATGTCCTTCTGCTATGTTGTCTAAGTGGCAATTTTCCAATATGCATTATTATAGAAATAAAATCCCTATTTTGAAATATTAGCAGTACTGAACTGTGTGGAACCACATTTTTTTATGGAATGTCTTTTCATAAGAGTTTGGGCATAAATAGTAGGCTTGGGAATCAATCAAAATGTTGATAGGTACAGGAAGGAAAGGAGAAGAAAATCTGAAATTGAATGTCATGTTTTTCTGTAGGCCTTGCTGTGGAAATTTAGATCAAAGAAAAAATTGTTTACACTAATTTTGGACTTACACTTTCTACTCAATAGCTTCATTAGGTGAGACAGTTTTGCAGAAAAAAATTTTGATAACACTGGTTTATTTCTTTGCTTATACAATCTCAGTGAGTATCAAGAAGCAAGGATGCTCACCAGAAAAGAGGCTGCATTTTTCTACTGAGAATAATTTCAAAATCAAGACAATTTTCTTAAAACAGTTAAGAGCAGTGATATTCTGGAGAAGAAGTAGGCATTAAATATGTAGAGAAAAATACTATTGGTTTTCTTTCACAAATAGTATTCTTGGGAACATTTAACTTCAATAGAGAGTACATTAAAAAAAGAAATTAAAATAAATCATAAATATAAAGAGCCTTGACATTTTTAATTTTACCATGTGCTATTCTCAAAGCATAAAATAAACCAGTTAATGTTCTCCTTTTCTAAATTTCTAATTCACTAAGATGCCATATGCTTTTCATTTGTGTTTACTTTGGCATCCAAAAGAATGAAGAGAATTAAATAATGCTGGAGACAAGCTTAATCATTATCTTGTGTTCAAGCACTTTGATGGTATATTTAAAATAGATGTGTGAGCCTTTTTTGTTCCTTGTAATATGGAAATTATAAAGGAAGGTGAACAGGATGATAAATTAGAGATGCTCTCAGCAAGGCTGTTAAATTATTTTTAGGTAGAAGACATACTGTACACACTGAGCCTCAGCTGAATATAATTAATTTGAAACGTTATCACTGTTGTGCTTGCAGTCCTATTGTATTTTTTTCCAGTTCTGCATCTTGCTGGCTCCTATCACACCCCTCACTGTGAGATCTTTTCCTGTTTTGCACGTGTCCTGTTTGTTACTGCCATATGGTAGTTAGAATTTCAGTAGCTTTGCTCTGTTTACAGACCACTGTGCTTTGTCATATTTTTGCTGCTCACCCTGTATTGCCATCTGATACCTATCATCTGTTTAACACATTGGATGCCAAAAATACTCAGATTTCTTTTTTTTTTTTTTTCAAATGCATGTATGAGAAAGACTGTTTCAGAATGCTGTTTTGATAAGCATTGTTCCAAAGCAATTTCCTGTTATGCTGAACCAGGACCCATACCTCTCAACTTTCCGAACTTTTGACCAGGTGCCAGCTGACTGAAGGGATCTATTCCAGCACTGAGGATTTTTATTTTTTTTACCTTATGTGCATTGTATGGTTTGTAGCAGATGATAGGGTGTTTAAACATCTTTTCCCACTGTGTGACTGTAGCAAAACCAATATTGTAAGAGTACAGCAGGGTCTGTTCTTACTCTGGTTGCTAATTGCAATTTAGATAGGGTTGCATTAAGGAACTGTTTTTTAAATTGGGCCTCTCTTTCACTTTCTTTCTCATGTGTTGCTTCATTAATATGTCTACTGGTTAATAGTTCTGCATTCAGAACAAAAGAGCAAAATACTTGCACCTGTGTCTGTGATTTTGGTTAGGTGCAAATCTGTGCCTCATTTTTAAAAACTTTCCCTTAAGATTTTCATTAATCTTTCCACCTCATTCTCCAATCCTTAAATTGAGTTTACTGCTGTAACACCTGGCCTCCCCATCCTCTTCCCCCTGCCCTGCTCCTTTCTGACTGTTCTCAGTGCTATGGCTGGTTGGTTCCAATATGATGACCATCCTTAGAAAAAAAACATGCCTGGAGTAGCATATTATGTGATTCAATAAATTAATTCAATAAATTGAAGAGAACACTATTTCATTCTCTTTCGCTTCTGTCTGAAAACATATTAGGTTTTGTCTGTTCACAAAAATTTGATTGTGGTGAAGTTTAGCTTAAATAAATGATATTTGTATTCCATAATAAAATGAAACTGATGTTTCTGAAGAGAAAATAAATCAAGTTATTCTTTACTCATGTATTTAAAGTATTTTAAGGGACATTTGCTGGCAGAGCCACTTCACAAAATAGTATTTTACTGCAGAAATTTCCTGTGGAGCTCAGAGACTCCTACTTAAAGGATCACTCCGTGGCATTAAAGCATTGTTATGCCACCACAAGCTGACATAGATCAGCTCATTCAGGAGACAAGTTCTGTGTGACTATTATACAGCAAGGGAAAGAGAGAGGGGTGATGGATTAAATTCAGTAATATTTAAGTGATCTGTAATACTGGTGATCAGAAATATTTAAATAAATGAGGAAAATGAAGATATCACTTAGCCAGTTGAGTAGGAAAATTTTTAAAGAAACTTTCCAGCAGTCTTTTTAGAAGTTCTTATAAGAGAAGCTTGTGTCTAACATATTTAAGTTTGGTTTTTTTTTTTAATAAGCAAGCATGTATGAAAATTATTTGTATCTACAAATGCAGTAATGTAAAAGGATATGCTGTGTAATGTCACAAATGGTACTGGCATGGCTGGGTGTCTCTGGGATCTTTGTTTTCTGCCATACACCTGCGCTGAAACAGTTTTTCTGTTATGCTATATGAAGAAAACACAGAGAATGAAAACATTTCACTGAAAGAACAAAGGAAAATTAACCTTAATTAATTACCTTTAATATTTTTATCTGTCTTCTCTTCGTGTCAGAGTAAGCCCTGATTTCATAATTTAAGTAAGCCTTGCATAAACCTACTTTATTTATTAAAAAACAAACAAAAAATAACCCATATATATGTGTGTGTATATATATATACACATAATTTATTGATGAATAGATGTTTGCCTCTGAAATAGCTGGGAAGAGAGGAATCTTGATCTTACTTCCCAGTTTAGTAGGAAATTGTAAGAGTGTTGAGAATTGAGAGATGTTGGAAATTGATCTTCCTGTTGTGGTTTGATAATGTGGGTAGACAGGAGAAAATCTCTCAGGCCTCTTTTTACAGTGGATCTTACGGAAACTATTAAGCTGACGAACTTTTGAGAAGTGAAATTCAGTTTTAAAGCAATCTCTGTAAAAAATCAAACTCAGTTTTTTAAACAATCTTCATCAAAAATCATGTTATTTGATTTTGAATAAGTAAAGCCTTTTTTTCTAAGAGACACATATTCCTGATAAAGTCACATACCAGCAATATTTGCACCTTGTACTATGCTAGAACTTTATTTCTTAAAATGCCCAGGTTTGACAGAACTGTTGCAAGAGATGCTTAAGCTCACACTTCTACTGCAGTCAAACCTTCTTCCTCAGCTTCTGATTCTGCAACTGCCATTTTTTTTCTTTTTTTTTTTTTCTTTTTCTTTTTCTTTTTCTTTTTCTCATCCCTAAGCACTAATGCAAATGTGTGGGATCAGATTTTCAGATTTTCGTCCTTTTAGTCGTGTCTAACGCACTGAGTTTCCTGGATTGGTTGAGTGTGTGGTTGCATGGGTATTTCTGTCCCTCAGTCATGGCTGGTTTTTCTGCAACAGGTATTGCATGAATAATTGCAAATAAAATAATATAGCCATCTACCTCTGCAGTTTTGTTGCATGAGTATTTTCAGCAATCTTTAAAAAGCTGAATATGCTTATATGTTCTGTGGTTATTAGGTAGACAATGCTTGACCTGAATGTGTGTTTTGATGCTGTAGTGAGAGTGGGACTGTAACATACTGACATTTCTATAACTTTTAAAGTGTTGCACTTGGTAAAGTTTAGGCTGCTAAGAACTCTGTGTCTGTGAACTCATGAAACTTTTTGAACTTTCTCACTTGAAATTGGTGACAACTCTTCAGAGCAAACCAGCTGCTCTCCTGCTGCAGTCTGTGTTAGGAGAGCTGGGTGGTGAAGAAATTAAACAGGAAAATGCATCAGAGCAGTGGTGGTTGCATGGAAGGACTGATACTGGTGAGGTTGCCACAGAGGTAAGAGGTAGGTAAGAACGGCCATCAAAGGAAGAAGCATTGACTCTTCGTGGGGTATTGCCACCACCCTTCTACTGACACTTTGTCAATTGAGGGCACTGATTGCTCAGTACTAAATATATCTCAACTTGTAAATGTTTTTTAATACAAGACATGCAGAGTTTCTTTCTGAATTCCCCAGCTATGCCTTTTATATATTACGTGTTGTTTGCTTTGGTCCCTAGTTTCTCATTTTTACCTCAGAAAGGATATCGGTCATTTGGGAGGAGCTGTGGGAAGCTGGAATGTAATTCCTTATTGTAGATATTGCACATTTTTGACTCACAGTTCTTCAGTTGTGTAAGGAAGAAGTCTGCTTGTGGGCTGCAGTTATTTTAAAAACCCCAACAAATAGAAGTATATGAAAATAAAGTTTTTCAATAATCTACATTAGGAAATCTTCCAGGAAGATGAAAAATTGCATTTTATACAAGTTATTTAATGAACTCATTTATATGCTTGCAGAAAACCTGCCGTAAGTAAAATGTTAACTTGAAAATGACTGTTCCTGCTGGGGAAAAGGCACCAGATAAGAGCCCTGGGAATTAAGCTGCAGCCCACACCACTTTGCTGGTGTGTCTCTGCTCTGATGTGATGAGCAGGGACACTCTCTAGACAAGGTGTGGGATGTTTTTGCAACAGCCTGTACAGGCTTGTGAGGATGCTGCCAGGTAGCATGTGCTTGATAATAGTTTAGAGGAAGGAACTGGAATTAAGACAATTTGCATTGAGGGCAAAAGTATGTGCTGCATGTGAACAACTTTCCAGTGATGGTGGCCAAGTCTAAGTCCCTGTGTGAAGTCTGTAAGTGAAACCTTTGTCTAGGCCAAGTCTGAATTTTATCATGATTCTCACTATAAATTGTTTCATGATTTTGCTGCTTCTGAACTGATGTCATGGACCTAAAGGAAAATACCATCAGTTATTACAAATGTATTGCCCCTCATGGGTATGGGGAAAGCTCTAAGCATATTGCCTGAGGGCTGGAAAGCAAAAAGTAAATTACTAGAATCATAACATGATTAAAACAAATGAAAAAAATAACTTCGTATATTTCTGAATCATGTTGGGAGATTGTTGTTCCCATATTGCCTGGAAGCACTTGGCATGGACTATAACCCTTCTGAGTGGGAGTTTTCACCTGTGTAGAAAAAAAAAGGTGATCTTTGCCACAGGGGCAGCCTGCACTGTAAGTATTAGGCAAATAATAGAATAATAAGAACAGGAGAGTCTGTATTGCCTGGTCTGTTAAGTAAAAGTTGTAATGTACTTTTGACTTATCTAATTTTTCTTCAGTTCTTTGAAGGCATCAAGGTGAAGGAGAGTTTTAAGGAGGATAATGTGATTTTGCTGATACTCCCATGTTAGAGGCAACAAAGGGAAGTTGTCCAAAAGCAGATTGGATGGGACTTTGAGCAACCTCCTGAGCAGATGTCCCTGCCCATGGAGGGGACTTGGAACTAGGTGATCTTTAAGGTCCCAAACCATTCTGTGATTCTTGCTTGAAAGTTTAACTTGAGCAGAAGCATCTCAGTACTGAATGAGAAATCACAGGCAAGATGGAAATAGGCTGTCAAAGTCTTTGAAGGTGAAGATAAGCCATTTATGTTTTATGCAGTAGAAAAGCAGATTCATTGGAGGAATACAAAGAGAGAGGTAAAATAAATTAAATTATATTTGTTGCAGAACTGTGATTAGACTATCAGACTGACAGGCTTGCACTGGCAGGAAAAGGAATTGAGGGATGAGCTGGTGATAGCTGAATGTTTAAGCTGGACAGATATGAAATCAGCTAAACTTTAGTGGGTTTTTTAGTTTGTTTTAGGTTGGGGGGGATTTTGGATGTGTGGATTTTTGTTTGTTTGTTTGGGCTTGATTTGGTTTGGTTTTACTTTGCAAAATTAGCCCTCACAACTTTTACAACAGTTTAGGTGAAGGTCTAAATAAGTCTGAGTGTGTAGCTTAGTGGTTATTGGTCCTGAGTGGAAAACAGAATGGAGAGTGTGGTAAGTTGTGCTGGAGGTAGGAGGAAATTTCTCTTTCAGTTTATGAAGTTTGGTGTACAGGTCACCCTTGACAGGAGTCAGTATTTTTGGAGAGATGGAGACAAATGTGAGGTAGAGAAGCTGAAATATGAGTTACATGTGTGGTGAGTCTGGTGTTTGCACCAATTAAACAGGGAGGAAGAAGGGATTTTGGCTTGTGGAGAATAAAGGGCTGATGCAGGGTTAAGATGATTGCTGGTGAGGTGAAAAATGTCATGGGTAGCAGGTCAACACCAAGTTGAGAGAAAATGGAGTTGATCCACAGTTGTGTGTTGAGTGAACAGGGGAGAATGTAAAAGCTTCAGACCAGGTAAAATCTGAAAAAATGAGAAAAATTTGTTGCTTTTACTAGAGGATATAGAACATACTATAATACATGTTGTGTATAATAATTATTTTAATGTATTTATTAAAAATGTGTAGGAGCAAGAGATAAGTAAATGTGTTTAGGGGAAGGTCAAATGGGTTGTAAGTAAAGACACAGAGAAGTGACAAGCTGGACAGTAGGAAACTGCAAAGAGACTAGAAGCACTCAGTATGGGCGGTGAAACTATGGATATGGAAGCCTCTAGCTCTACCATTTGGAGTCCTTTGTTTAATGCCTGTATTTCTTTTACAGAAGAATGGCCTTTTTTTACCTCTAAAGTTTAGTAGATTACTCATATTGCTACCTGTTTCACACTTACGGATACCATGTCTTGCTTGCCTTTGGTTCTTAAAACAGCAATTCACGCTGAATAAAAAAGCACAGTAATAGCATTATTATAGAAATTTTAACATCCAAATTCACAGAAGTCCATATGAGTACATTCAGCAGTTATTTAATCTTTACAAAACAACCAAACCAAGTGTTGTCCATGCTAAAAAAGCAGCACACCCCCAAGCATTTAAAAATATCCTGGACTTCAAATAGGCTAACACAGTAACATTGCCACATCCAGAACTTGGGAGCTGGGTATGTCACTTACTATTCAACCTTAAATTTTCTTACCTTTACAGAGGGTAAAAATTTGAATAAAGGATTTATGTGTCATGTCATGATTAATGAAGTAACCAGAAAATATATCTAGACTTCTCCACTCAACTTTAGCTGGTGTTCTAGTCAACACGTACTAGATTCCCCATAAACTCATTTCCCTTTAATCAGACAAAACTATCCACAGCAACTTGCCAAAATTGCTTGTCTTGACTTTGTTGTTTAAAGTGTGTATTCCCAAAAGCTGACAGCTTTTCCCAGCTGAGGTGCTGGTGGGGCTGAGGCCAAAGGCAGGTGCCACCTTGTCCCTCTGGGAGCCCCTCCATGAGATGGGTACCTGCAGGGCTGACAGACCAGCAAGGCACCCGGTGAGACTGAGGTGATTCCAGCTTTACAGATCAGCTGAACAGCAGTTTTCAGGTCACAGCTTCAATGTAGCTGCTTATGGATCACCAACAGGTTTTTTAGCTCTAGCTGTTGCCTTCGTGGGCATATGAAATATTGCCGTTTGCATTTTTAATTATTTATTTGTCACAAAAAAAGAATGCCAAGAACAGATCTTGGTGAAACGCCTGCTTATCTTATGGAAAGTCTTGTCTGAGCTCTGTGTGATGATGTGTTTGTGTGGCGTGGGTGAGCAGGACAAAATACTGCATTTTACTAAGCTTATTTTCATACATGCAGTAGCTGCTGGTGGATGGTTACTTAAGGGTATGTCACTTAGAAGGCGGCACTTTCTCTACTAACGTGAACTCATGACGGCATAGTATTTTTATAGCATTACATCAGGTGTTTAATTTCGAGACTGAACCTTTTGAGTTGAACTGGGAGAATGAAAATGTGATCTGCATTGCCATCTACTGGATTTCTAAGGAAGTATAAAATATAATTTCATGCTACCTTTAAAGTAATTTAAAATGTAACTGCATGGAAAATTTTTATGAAATCTGGGCAGACAGAGCATAAATATGAAAATGTACTATTTTGAAGCTTTCTGCTCTTCAGCATACATGTGCAAATATTTTAGATAGGTATTTAAAACAGCATAAGAGAATTTAATGCATGAATTTAAAACAGCAAAAGAAGCAATAATATAGCCTGTTAAAAATTACAGTCTTGGATTACAATTTCAATAATTAAAATAAAAAGAAATTCAGTAATAAGAGTATAAATATACATCCTGGTCCAGCTCCAAAGAACCCAACAACATAAACGATAATTTCTCTGTGGCTTGATGTAACACTTTTTGATCAGTCAATGTTATAAATGGTCTAAATTTTCATTGTTTGTCCTCCTAATGGTATCAGTGAGCTGTCTGAAAGGTGTAAGTATTTAAGGGCTAAGGTATTTATCACAGGTGTTTTCCAAGGCTTCCAGTTTTTGCTAAATATATGAAGATGGGAGTAAAGCTTTGAAGTATTGCCTATCGGTAATTTTCGTACCAGTGTACACTGTCAAAGTAAAATAATGAATATTCAAATGAAAGTATGGTACATGTATAATACAGCTGAAGCAGAGTTTTCTGTGAAATGCCTTTGGAAAAAAAAAAGGGAGGAGGAAGCCATCATGTTTTCTTGGAGAAAAAAAAACAATAGCAACCTAAATATGTGTTGAGTTATATCATTGTGAAAATGAACATGTTAAATCCTTCCCTGTAGTCATGCAGTGTGTGTTGGTTTTTGTGCACTGTGGGTGGTGTTGCTGACCTCTCATAGGTGCAGTAAAGTCCTGTGGCTGATGTCCCTCTCCACGAGGCTCAGTCTCTTCCAGTATTTTAGCGACAGAAGGGCGTGATTGAGTCACAGGAGATGTGATGTGCCCAGAGATTCTGCCATAGTGGGATCTGTTTTTGATGATGCACACGTGCCGTGCCTGGGAGTGTGAAGCAGCAGCACCCTCCCAGCCACGTCAGCTCGAGCAGATACAGCTCTGCCGTTCACAGTGGTGGGAGGACTGCACCAGTGAAGCTCTGCAATGATGTCTCAGAGTAAGCCAATCCTGCAAGTGCTATTCACCTCAGCAGCAGAACCAGATAAATGTTTGGGTCCATGATGAAATATCAGATGGATATACACATATATCCCTCTTACACAGTAGTCTGGCTGCTCTTTCTGTCAGAATTGTTATCTGCCTCAAGGGTCTACCAAGCTATTACATCATATGCTGTTATTAAGTCTTCAGTCTTATCTTTAGGTACTTGCCTACATTAAGGAATATTTAATAGATTTAAATTTTTCTTGCATCTGAACAGAGAATGTGCTCAATAGCCTGGAAGTTAAGGAGCAAATAAACCCAACCATCTGTATTTTAGTTCTTGTTTAATACTTAATATACTTCTAAATATGGCAAAACTATTGAGAGGGATTTGCTGCTGCCATTATAGAATAGCCAAAGATACAGACATCCAGCTTTTTCTTCAAAAAGGTAGGAAAGGTGGCTAAAAAAAGAGCTAATTGAACCAGACGTGCTGTGAGCTGGGTGAGATTCTTTCTGCTCTGTGAAATGTGCAGTCATTTTCTCCAGTTCCATTCTTGCTGGAGATAAAATGTCAGCGTTTCCTTGGTAGTGCTGTGTATGATGTGCATCATAAAGGTTTCAAACCCCTCATAGTAAAATGTGTCTTGCATGGATGCAGAAATTAACAAATCTATAAATGAGTGATGCTTATTTATAAAGAACTTAATCTCATCTCACTTAAATTCTGCCCAGTTGGTAGCATGTTCATCTACCCCTTGGTTCACACAGAAGGGTAAAACACATTTATATTAATACTCTTCCTAAGCTTTGTATGGGATAAAAAAAATTCAAATGTAGATGATCTAATTGGAAATGAACAGGAAGAGGGGCAGTGCTTGCTGTTATCTTCCCTTTCCTGTTAGCGAGCAGCCAGGGCTTTTGGTCTTACTTTAGTGGAGGAGAGCTGAATTTAGTTTCCATGGTTTCATTTTTAATAGAATATTTGATGTAATAAGAAATTTACCTACGGACCTCTCCATTATTTAATTGCATTCTTTAAGCTGGTTATTATAAAAATTCCTGAATGTCTTCAGTTGTTTTTATGCATTATAAGTGAGCAGCTGTGTAAGATAAGTTAATTCATATGTGTAATCCAGTTATATGGCCAAAAGTATTAAGTTTCTCCAGTATTTTGCCTAATTCTTTGACCTACTTTTCTCATCTTACTCAATACTGCAAAGGTTTTTTAAGCAGGTTAGTAAAAAAATAAAACAAACCAAAGCTTGCTGCTCCTGCCAAGCTTTTTATTAGCATAAAGCATTAAGTGTAATGCATCATGTTTGTAGCTAGGGAGAATAGATAATTTGGCTGCTTAGCTTTTGCTCTTGCTGCATTCTCACTAGAATGTGTCCAAGTGAAGTTACTGGTTTTAGTGTGAGAGCTGGTTGATTTATGTATTTACAAGCAATAATATTGCTGCCCAACTGAATTATGTGTGTTTTACTACAATTCCTGTGAGTTAAGTTGAATTGTCGGGGTTTTTTTTGTCTTAATATTGTGTTAAAATAAAATATCCACTTCACCCAAAAAGTATTTCATGCAAAGAACACAGATTACTTACATCTTAAAACTCCAGACAAGTTTCACTGTATACACACACACACACACACACACACACACACACACACACACACACACA